>PPLW03000038.1:0-146430 GCA_003707895.3 Ambrosiozyma pseudovanderkliftii
TCACACCACCTCACACCACCTCACACCTCACACCTCACACCACCTCACACCACCTCACACCTCACACCACCTCACACCACCTCACACCACCTCACACCTCACACCTCACACCACCTCACACCACCTCACACCACCTCACACCACGATTTTGTTCTAATTAAGGTGATGATTAATCGAAAAGTATTGGATCTAATGAGAAGTTCAATGAGAAACATAGATGGTGATACCCTTTTAGCATTAGTATATTACGCAATTTACGAATTGCTTGATCCAGAAACTGGAAACTGCGTTGGAAAGACTCTATCACAGGCCTGCCAAATTGCTGAGTATTTGCAACTCAATAATGTGAGAAATGAAGTACTTCCAGGGAAGGTTTGCCAAAAGGTTGATAAGAATGAATTGTTTAAAGTCCTTTATTCCCTTGAAGTGGGTGTATCCATGTTATACGGAAGACCACCGTTAATTTCACTTGAGGATGATCAGTTACCTATTATTCATAATTTAAAGTTGAAATATGAATTACAAGTTCTTAATACACGTAATAAACTGTTTGTGTCTGTCTATGATAATGATATTGTATGTCCCATTTTTAAGGCAAGAGACCTTTTGAATTCATTAGATGTACCATGTCGTATTTGTTACTTGACAGTGGCACAGTTATTATCTCATACATGCCCAAAATGTGATGAGTATTTCCCGCAATTCCTTAGATCTTTGCTAACCAACTGCATAGACACGATCAATTACTATAAATCACTTCTTAAAGAATTTAAAGCTATCACATATCCAATTGCTGTATCGGAAGTTACAATATCTATCCTAACTATCCTGATTTGTGTTAAGCGATCTCTTACTTGTTTTGAACCGTGTTTGAAAAAGAAGTTAGCCATCCGGTGTTTGGAACAGGGACAGAAATTACTGTATGAATTAACAACTGTATGGAACGCAGCAAAACCTATCAGGAATTTTATCGATTTGGCTTTGGAATCTCTCGAGATTACTTGACTATGTCACAAGCTCATTTATGATAATTCCCTCTACAAATATCAAATTTATCTATTTTTTCTAAGTAATTTCTTTTAAATAACAAATTCCACTTTGCTAAGTGTGTATTGCTACTTTTTATGGTATTTCTATTATAATCTAAATATTATTAACTTTTAGGAACAATCCCTATGTCTAAGTGTTGCTAGAGCGTGTTTGTTAAACCATCAGCATTAAAATGATCTTTCCAATTGGATTGTGATGCAAAACTGTTGTCGGGTATTCTCTCTGATGCTAATTCAGTGGTGTAGGTTCCATCAGAAAAAAATGTGCCGTCTTTACCATCCTCTGGAAATAATAAATATTGAATTTTCTTTGTGATTTCTTCGTCTTTATCTATTTTGCAATCCGTTGACTTTATCTGTGATAACCGATTTATAACATTATTGGATAACTCCTTGAGTTCAGGTATCATCGAGCTGTGTTTAATATCAGGCCAACGGTCACTAAATCTATCTAGCAAACCTATACATTCTAAGATCTTTGTACTTAAGAAATCGCAAGTGAAAAAATCTAATATCCAATCAGTTTCATTCCATAAGATGTCCAATAAGCAGCAAATTGACTCCTCGATATCATAAACACTCATTAGCAAATAACTTATATGACCAGTTTTGGAATCTGTTACATACTCATCAATTAAACATCCAAATGAATTAATCAGTTTTATAAAAGATAATTTGCTTGGTTGAAGAACTCTGGGAGTACGTCTTCGAAGTCTCATAAATAATGACAATTTGCATATTAGTCGGTATCTTAATTGATTGATCTTGGCAAATTGTTCCGCTTGTATAAACCAATTCTCAATTTTTCTTTCCATTTCATCGATCCATTGATCTACAGTCAAGACACCAATCTCTTTATACAACCATAATACTTCATGTACCTCAGATTCACAAATTCTAAAAAAATGGAAATGAAGTGCAGCAGCTTTTGTCTTGGGTCCAGAGTAATCAATACCATTCTTGGTTATAAATGTATCATCCACTGTGGTGGGGTATGCAGATGTAATTAAACTTTGGGGGATAGGAAACCTAACTCTGATCATAGCGGAGCAATGTCTCGCCATATTACAGCAAACTAAAAACAGTCTTCTGCGATACTCTAGATCCAAAACAGATATACCATCATATTCAATATCTTTATGCAAACCCATCTCAATAGTTAACCTTAATGCTTCCCTTATAGTGTACCAAACATCGACAGCAAAAGGATTTGCAAGGCCGTAATGGCCAATCAATAGGATTATTTGTAATTTAGTCATTTTGTCATTCCAATCAGTATTATTAATGTGAGATATCATATTAGAGAATAGAGCTGATGAGGAAGATAAAGCATGTTTTTCATTTCTATTACTTAAAGTTGCAGCCGAAATTGCCATCGTTACAGATACAACAGCCTTATCAAAAGCAGAACAAGAGTTGGGTTGATCAAAAACTCTGGCGGTCACATCATTCAATAGAATACGTGATAGTATAGGATACTGTGGTAGATGATACTCAGTATAATTGTCCATGATGATATCCACAACATCCCTAGGGATTGTGTACAGATCAACTGGTGGATGTTTTTCGAGAAATGCCTTCATATTGCCTTTATCATCTATGTCTATGGTAGACTGAAATGGAGAAGGTAAGTTGCTTGACCTAAAATATAGAAATAAGGAAAAATCCTTGATACTATCTGGAGATTCTAAACCTTCCAGAAATGGCTTCGCACAATATGTGGTAATCGTATTAGATTGTTCTTCCCGGTTGTTTATGGTTTGATGTTTCTTTAAATCTTTTAGTTGTGCCTCCAATTGCATCACTCGTGACTCCAAGTAAAGTGGTAAACTCCTTGGCATTGGCTTTTTAATTCCCTTGATCCATGAGCAGCAGTCCATATTTGCAGTTTTACAATTTGAACATTGTGGAAATGTATAATCACAACGAATTCTTTTCACTTTGCATCGGAAACACTTATTGGACGTTCTAATATGACCAGTGCTTAGTAATTTTTTCAACTCTTTCAAGTCCGTGATTTCATCCATATTATATTAGTGACCATTTCTGATGTGTTTTTTAGATTCTGTTTGTTAATCATAGAGTAAAGAAAACAATAATTGTTGTGCTTATCTGGCCGGTTAAATCTTTTTGGTTTCCTGATTTGTTTTCATTTACTCATGGCGAGAATGGTGAGAGCTAATTCCGCCGCAAACTACACCACCCACCGGAAAAAGTGTGGAAATGATTTTGTTTATTTATTCAGGTTGGTTGATCTTTTATGAATTAATTATTGCAAACGATTTATACAATCCTACCAACCAGAAAACTGGTAACTAAATTCAAATATTATTATCATGGATTTTACTTCTCCTATTTATTTGATCTACTAATTCGATGACCATTTCAAAGTCCCCACTGTCCTCTGAATTGACTGAACCTGGAACTGGTTCTGAGGAATGTTCCAATTATGGATCAACTATAACTGAACAAGAACAACAAATACAACAGAATAGTAATGGTACACTGTCCTCCGTTGAATCGGAAGTTTCCCCTACTACTGTTAAGGTTGTTTTCATTTGTGCTGTCTCAAATACATTCTTGTCAGCTTTAGACTCAACACTTGTTTCGACATTATTAAGTACTATAGCATCTGATCTTCATCAATTACAGAATGTTTCTTGGGTGGCAACATCATACTTATTATCTTGTGCTGCGTTTCAGCCTTTGTTTGGTAAACTATCCAATGTGTTTGGTAGAAAGGCAATTATACTTTCCTGTACTGTGATGTTTATTGTTGGATGTCTGATTTGTGGTTTGGGTTCAACATTATGGTTACTTGTTTTGGGTAGATTCATTACAGGTATTGGAGGCGGCGGATTCAACACAATGTCTAGCATAACGTTATCCGATGTTGTCAATATAAGACAGAGAGGATTATATCAAGGTTATGTGAACATTTTTTTTCATTTAGGTGCAGCTAGTGGTGGATTGATAGCTGGTTTATTTCAAAGCACACTAGGTTGGAGAATGGCATTTTTATTCCAGGTGCCTATCTGTATTATCACAGGTGGGTTGGTGTATTTCTGGTTTAAGCTACCGGCTGGGTCGCCGGGTTTGGGAATTCAGGGAACATCCCATTGGACTAAATTAAAGTCATTGGATTTTCTTGGCTCCCTTTTCTTAGTGACCTCGTTGTTTTTACTTATGATTGCAAATTCCATGGATGGAGACAAAATTATAAATTTATCAAAAGAATTTGTTATGTATTTTGGACTGGGCTCTCTGGGCTTGATTGTTTTCTATTACTATGATCTTAAAGTGGCAAAGGAACCAATAATTCCAGTGAAACTTCTTCATCATAGAACAATTCTTTCATCTTCAATGGGTGTGTGGTTAATTAGTATGAACATGTTTGCAAGTATTTATTACCTACCCTTCTATTGGCAATCAGTTAAAGGCTTGACACCATTAGACTCTGGTTTAAGAATGATTCCTAGTGCTGTCATTGCAGCTGCCTCTTCAATTTTTGCTGGGTATGTTATGAAACATACCGGTAAATATAAAACGCTTTTGATCAGCTCATCGGTATTAACCGTTATTGGTAGTGTTTGTATATTCCTATCAACATCAAGAGATAAGTTTATCTTGGACTCAGTGATTTCTCTTCCTCTAAGATTTGGCTCTGGTAGTATTATCACCGTTGTCCTTATTGCCATGATATCATCTGTCTCAGCTGCAGAACAAGCATTGGTTACTTCTATTTCTTATGCTTTCAGATCTACTGGTTCTACTTTAGGTGTGTCTATTGCATCTGCGGTGCTCCAACTTGTATTAGGTCGTCAAATTGATAAGAATTTTAAAGGCTTACAAGACATTCCGGATGATTTATTGGGTTCAATCGATGAGGTAAAGAAGCATGCCTTGGCAGATCCAAGTTATGTGTTCAATGAATGTCCAGAACTTTTCCAGCACGCTATCATATCATCATATGATTTTTCTGTACATTGTGTCTTTGTCTTTATGTTAGTCACATCGTTAAATGCATTCGTTTGGTTTTTATTTACAGAAGACAATGACCTTAATAAAAATGATAATAAATAATAGCTCCTTTTTTTCTTTCTGCTCTTTATCAGTTTTGTTTATAGATATTTGGTTTTACATATAATGCATGCTATTCTTGATAATATAGCAAATGACTAACATGATTAAATAAAATTAATGGTAATCTTAAATTAGCTTTAATATGTTAAGATAAAAATGAGACGTGAGAAGAAACAAAACAAAATAGATAAGTAAAAAGAACATGAACTTTTAATAGGGAATCAAATTATAAAAGGGGCATTAACATTCCTGTTCTAACTAATCAGAATCACCAGACTTGGAGTTAATATCACCTAAGCATCCACCTGGAATGACAGCACTGGAGTAAGCGTCGACAATGTAGTATAGAACAGTGTCAACATTTCTAGTTGCAAAGGTAGAGTTCTTTTCAGCGTACTCCTTGATTTCTTCCAAAGTTTCTGCATATTCAGCAATGTAATGATCGTTACTCATCTTAGATGTATGTAAATAACGGTGTAATAAATCAACACCAGCATAGTGCTTTGGACCAGTTTCAACAATGGTACCATCATAGCATAAAGTAGACAATGGTTTCTTTGATGTGTAGAACAAGTCACAGATGACTGTTTCATCGTCAGCCTTTTCTCTGTGGTAACCTGGGTAAGTGGTTGGATGAGATGCACATAAACCATCAATATCATCACATCTGTAAATCAATTCACTCTTGTGGGCTTCAACTAAGAAATCAATCAAACCCAACACTTCGTATGGAGAACCATCACCGAACCATCTGGTGAAAGTTGGATCACTGGCACCGTAATCTAATAATCTTTGCTTGGCAAAGGAAGCGACTTCTAAAGAGTCCTTCAACCCAGCATTGATCATACGGGAGTTGGTAGCATTACAAGTTTCCAAGATAGTGGCAAATTGTGGTTCAGACCAACCGAAAGCACCAAGAGATGAATCCAACAATTCATCGGTGGAGTTTGATGCGTAGAAAGTGATAGCAGATGCCAATTTGGAGGCAGTCAAGGCTAAGGCAGATAAGGAAAGCTTCATTGTGTGGTGGAATGGGTGTTATGTTTAACTAACTTTATGTGATTTTGGAATACGTTACTAAACATTATGATTATCAGAAAAGGGTACAAACAGGGAATTAAACAGGTATTTATACGTTCCAATTGAATGGCTTTTTGAGACTTTGATCATTCATTTTTGTTTTCCAATGAGTTACAATGATAATGAAAATTTTTCAATGTTTCTTGAATAATTGATTACTTATTGTAGAAAATAAAATAAAAGTTTAAACCATGTAAGGGGTTTGTAAGGGAAAAACCCTGAGGGTAACGATGAAGTTGATCGATTATAACCTTGTTAGGAATAATATTTTCATTAACGGAAAGACAACAAACAATAATAGCATCCCACTTAGGAAATAATATTTCCTGAAACTGATAATTGGATACTTTCGGAAATAGATGGTATGACCAAAAATATTTTGATCTCAAAACCCAGGGCATTGTCATTGTATTAAGTGGAAGTAAAAAATCCCCCGCAAAGACATATATAATGGAAAGAAGAAAAAAAGAACGTAGTGGTTATAAAAATGGTCTAGTACCCTCGTGTTTTTTTTATTTACTTAATTTCCATTGTAACTTGTTACTCATTTGTATTATTAGATTATGTTGTTGGCTAGTTAGTTATTGTGAATAAAGTTAATATATCGGGGATTAATTTTCTTTTTCAAAAAAAAAAAAAATAAGATACAAAACAGTAAAAAAATTATCTAAATGAAAAACCAAGTCCAAAATAAATTTTATAATAAAAGGGAAATATTAAAAAGCAAGAAAGAATAGAAGTCCAAGAGACGCCAATTAAATATTTTGAGCATGTGCAACATGTAATTTAGAAAACCGAATTGAGTCTCTGCGGGTGAAGTAATAAGCAATACCAGTAGCTATGATACCTAAACTAGCCAAACATGCAGTGTATGTGAAACCAATGTGATATTGAGGGGCATCTCTTGTATCCCAGACTAAGATCGGAACCCAGGCATTAGTAACATAAGCAAGAGTATTGGTGATAACGACAACAAAATTTCTCTTCATATCATCTTGTAATAATAATCTGTTAACCCAGGAGAAGATCTGTGGTTGACCCCATGATGTAGCTATACCAATGATGAAGTAACATGTCCAATGTAATCCTCTTGGAATGTGCCAGATCGATAAACACACACAACTGAAGATCAAAGCCACAAAATACCCACCGACGAATATATGATTCAATTTACCTCCCAACCAATCATGAACATATGCGATGGTCAATGTCACACCGATTGCGGCACCATACATAATAGATGGATAAGTGTTATATTTACTTGATGGCATTTTCAAACTAACCTTCATCCATTGGGTGAATGTTGGTTGGGAAATCGCCGCACAAGTATTGTTGTAACATAAAAACACAATTGGGAAGACCCAAATATGCCATGTATTCAAGAAACTCTTAATTTTCTTCCAAGTATATTTTTGTCTGGTGTTCAATTGAGCACCCATTCTTCTTCTTCTCTCCAAAGCAACAAGCTTGTCCTGTTCGCTGAAGTACCAAGCATCAGTAGTGGATGGTGTGTTTGGATCCACGAACATGGTGTAAATACCAATTGGGAATGAAATAACTGCATCAAACACAAACATCCATTTGAATGGGACCAAAGACGAATGCTTGAATCTTCTCAAAACAGCTTCTTGCAATGGACCAGACACCAAACTGGCAACATTACTTGCAATAGCAAAATATGAAGATCTTTTAGATAACTCCGAAGGGGAATACCAGGAACCAACCAAGTATTCTAAACCCGGGAAATAACCAGCTTCAGTTAAGCCTAAAAAGAATCTAATGGCATAAATACTATGAATTTGATGGTGACCACATGTGATCATTAACACTGTGAGAATAGCCCAAATAACTTCTAAACCACCTAAGTAGAAACGAGCAGAGATTCTATGTAAAATCAAGTTAGATGGAATGGCACCAATAATATAACCAACAGTCCATAATGTGCTCATATAGTTCAATTGATTCTTTTCCATATTGTAGTACTCTTTCATACCATTAACATATGCCGTATTAATGTTAGATTGGTTTAAATTCTTGATGAAATAACCACACATTGAACTGGATAATAAAAAGAAATCTAACTTCAATAAGAACAATTGTTCCTTTGGATGTTTATCTAATCCATCCCAAAAGTATCTTCCTGCTCTAAACCACCACTTCTTCTTTCTAGCCAAAGATTCCTCCGTCTCTTCAATGGTCAAATCTATATAAGGTTCATCGTCAGTTGATTCAGTTTCAATGTCTAATTCCTTCTCATGAATACTGGTCTCCTTTTTAGATTCCGTTATTTCTAATTCCTCTAGAGGATCATGATTGGAAGTTCCCTCTTCGGATTCACCTTCTAAATGATGGCGATGGTGAGAGTGACTTTCGAAAGTATAACCGTGTGTCATATTTAATCTTGTTTCTTCACTGTTTCTTCACTGTTTCTGGTAACTCGTCGACTGATCAAACTCAGAGGTTATTCTTTATGACTCCCATCATGAAAGATTGTTACATCAAGGAGAAATACAGATCAATTTATAACAAAGCATGAAAAAGGTACATGTACTGAAAAAAAACATATCTCATCATCTTATTGGAGTATTAGTAAACTAATTTAATGACAAGTAGTTTGAAAATTATCGATTGCCACAATAAACACTACATTTAATAAGTAAAATTGTAAAACAAATTAAGAGAAAAAAATTACTCTGTACTGTATTCCAATAGTGTGGTTCAAATATCAAACAAAGAAAATATAATGAGATCTGATAAAAATATATGTGAGCTCAGCGGAACAAATCGAATAGCCACATATTTCATTCCGAGTATGTTTTTCATCCCCTGAAAGTTCAGGTTCAGGTCCATATACCATATCTTGTACTACCATCGGGGACATGTGGTGATAGCTATGACATGGGCAATCATGTGACGAAAAACTCTTAAGCTTTTACTGACTTTTTTTTAAAAAAAATACAGGAGTTGATTAGTAATAAATTAACTTAAGTTTAGAAGATTTCTGCATGATGGGACAAAAGAGAAATAAACTTAATCTGACAAGTAAAATATGTTCTTCGTCTTCTTCTACAAGTGATTCCAAGACCTTGTAAAGTCTTGCTCATTCTTCTAAAGTATTCAATGAATATATATATAGTTACACATATACTTATATTGGTTACAGAAGGATGAATTTATGGCAGTGTAGTATAATTGGGACAGGAACAAGAACAAAGACGAGAACAAGGACAAGCCTCAACTTATTTGTGTGGTGGTGGCTCGCTTAACAATTTTTTATTCAACCACAAACCCCCATAAATGCCACTGTTCTAACTACCACTAATAGTGGGTACATTACTAAATATGGTTATCATTTTGATTCATTTTCCCTATCACATTACTATAGCTACCATTATGTACAAAATCACTAGAAACTCTTCTTTGATCTTATAGATTAGTAACATCTTAATAACTGTGAGAAAAACTCCACAAGTCTGATCATACTCCGCCACAAGTGATATTCTCCTGGCGTCGATCGATCTAGGTCGATCGACTAAATTTGATATTATGTACAGTTTTAGTACTAAGGTATACCTAACAATAACAATAATAAAAAATCAATTCAATTCCTATTCATTACTAGTCACAGACCGTAACTTTACACTCTATTTAAAATTAAATGTTAACAATAATAATAACAAGATACCTCCAAAACTTGTGAAACATGCACTTCAGCACATATGTCCTAGTTTTTCTTGAACCAGTACCTAATAAATAGTTATATTTATTTTGGAGCAGCCTTACCCTTAGTAACGGCTGGTAAAGCTTGAATCTTATTGGCCCATGCAGACAATAATGGTAAATCCTTCAACTCTTCATCAAACTTTGGTGGATAATCAAAATGCACATATGGGTAAGTGGCAATATCAACAATTGATAAATGGTCACCCACTAAGTAACCTGTGTTGTTTCTCTTTAATTGTTCTTCCAAAACTTCAAAAGATCTTAGCACTTCGTCATGGAATCTCTTGATAGCAAGATCGATCTTTTCTGGAGCAACATTAACAAAGTAACCTAGAGCACCCTTGTTTGGAGCCAAACCGGCAGCTTGGAACAACAGCCATTCTAATTGTTCATAGTAATGAGGAGAATCAATGTCATAGCTAAACTTACGTTCCTTATCAAACTTATCAGAGATAAATTGTAAGATCGCATTGGATTCGTTAACATGAGTAGCCTTCCCATTTGCATCAACATACTTAATGGATGGAATCTTACCATTGGCATTAAATGCCAAATACCATGGTTCCTTTTGTTCCTTTTTCTTTAAATCGATCTTATGCAAGTAATAATCGACACCTAATAATTCTAATAAAATGGTGATTTTGAAACCATTGCCTGTTGGAGCTGTAAAAACTTCCAAATATGGAGCTTTTAAATCTTTATCACTTGTGACAATAGTAGCTGGCATATCGTAATACGTGTCTATTTGTGTGGGTTGTTGGATTTGTTGATTATGTTTGTTAAACAATTGATAATGTTTATCAATGGATTTTTTTGTTTCATTTTTCTTGTTCTCTGTATTTTTCATTCAATCCTTTAGAAACGATCATACCCAATATTTATAGGGATCCCAAATATTCGAATCTGTCTCTAGGATAAGATCCGATTAAACTGTGGTTCACCCAGAAATACCAAGGACTCATTATGAAGTTTTCGGTATTTACATCTCTGTATTCTGGGGTAAACAAGCGGAACAATATATTTTTCGAGAAGGACGCCACACCTTGTTCGTTTGTCCTATATTATTTTTATATACTCATTTTACACACAAATACAATGTGTTTACAAAACAAATCTTGCATAAAATACCCATACATCATTCATCTATTGTATATAGACAATGATTACAAATCATGAATTAGTTAAAGTTCCTTCCAATTATAGGCATTTTCAAATGCATAAGCAAGTGTGTAAATTTTTAACTCATCGAAGAATCCTGACACAATTTGTAAACCAACAGGAAACTTTTGATCTGGATCTTCAGCAGAAGGTAAGAATCCAATTGGTAAATTCAGTGCAGGTAATCCTGTCATATTGAAAATACCCGTGTTAGAATTTAATCCGATGGTATTTTTGATCAATTCAATAGGAGAACCATCTCTGGTACCATGCCTTGGTGCTACCGTAGGAACTGTTGGTGTTATCAACACATCTACTTCCTTTAATGCTTGCAAATACTCAGCTCTTGCCTTGTAAGATAAGTTGATACTTTTAGCATACAACCCGGGATATTTTTCGACCAAGAATAAACCATTGACTATAGTATTTTTAGAGTTAACTGGATACTTGTCAAATGCTTCCTGAGTGAATGGTAAAACGTGGTCATAAAACTTGGAGCTTCTTATCACACGACGACCAGTTTGTAAACCTAAAGTCTTCGTCATTGCCGCAATTCTCATTCCTATCATCCAAATTTCAGGGGCTGTTTCGTGGGCAGGAACTGAAATTTCCACCACTTCAACACCCAATTTTTTAATTAGATCAACTGTTTCATAGAATTTCTTTTTCATTGAATCCGTCATAGTTGGAACAGTCAGCGACTCCTTCAATATACCAACTTTTAAACCAGTAGCACTAGATCTCTTAATCAAATCAACATAATCTGGGATGTCCTCCTTGTTTGGAGCTTCACCTTGACGATCATCAAATCCATCTTTACCGGCAATCACGGAAAGCAATTCAGCATTTTCAAGGACAGTTTTAGTCATTGGTCCAGCATGGTCGATATTCGAATCTAAACTGGCAGCACCGGTATATGGAACTAGTCCAAAAGTTGGTTTTAGTCCCACCAAACCGCTATGTGCACTTGGAATTCTGATACTACCTCCCTGGTCAGATCCAACCGCCAAATCTACGGTACCTGAACCAACCAAATAGGCATTTCCTGAACTACTCCCACCAGCCGAATGACCATCACCATATGGATTCTCCACATTACCAGTAGCTGCTGTATTTGATGAAGTACTGGTACATAAATTTTCACAAGTGGCCGTTCCAACAATTTTGGCACCTGCTTCAAGCACTCTAGTGACCACCGTCGCATCAGCATCTGGTACCCATGGAGTAGTCGAGTCTGTTCCTAAGATTTGAGGAACTTGTGCAACTTCAATACAATCTTTGAACACAATAGTCTTTCCCGCTAGAGGTCGAGTTGAAGATAAATGAGGTTGAGTGTCTTCAATTGTGAATTTGTGAGCCCAGGCACCTTTTTTGTTCTCATTATCAGTGGGACGGTGGATATTTTTTCTTGGAAATCTAGTCAAATCCGTTGGTTGAAGATAATCATCTTCCTGTAAGAGTTTTTTAGCTGACTTATCTAAGGCACAAAGTAAAGTGTAATAATCGTCGACTTCCTGGGGTTGTAACTTTAGCCCTAGCTTTGCTGGTTGTGCGTGTAAATCATCAAGGGTAACCGTGTTATCCTTATCTATTTCCAAAGAAACGACAGACATGTTTGTTAATGATTAAATCCCATATGTCTTGTTATTAAGAAATTTATAGTGTGTTTAAGAGAATTAAACTTAAAAAAAAAGAGTTAACTTATGATTGTTGAAATCGCAGCTTATTGGGTGAACTGTGGCATTTGATGGCTTTATTAAATCACAATGTTAGATTATATAATAAGACAAAATTACCTTTACGTTAGGTATAGTTATGTATCGCTATTTAGTGTACTAGAAAACTGTTCAATAAATTAAAAACTAGAATTATTATGTGAATTCTGATAAATATAGAAAACAAAAGCAATTTATTGTCTAAAAAATCAAACTCCGACGCTTTTATCTATGTTTTTTACTGATAACAAAATGCGAACAAAGAACGGATACATATTTATTGTGTTGTTATGTTACATAACAGAATAGTCATTCAGTGTATAACTTATAATTAAAATACACCTTATTTACAGTATGATGATATGTAAAGCCAGTAGAGTTGTATAAAATGACAATCGAAGACCTGTTCCTTTTCTGAATCAGTAGTCTCCACCTTTCTTAACGAAAGTTATTGAACAAATAACTCCACCTTTCTTAACAAAAGTTATTAAAGAGACATGGATGTATTCTGTAGTCTGTAGTCTGCTTATTCTTTATGTAAAAAAAAACACGTTACAATTTACAACAAAAAGAAAGAACAAAAGGAGGACGGGTAATCATAGCAAAATATTGATAAGGGAATTATTAGTTTCATCGGCATGCAAAAACCCAGCCAATCAGAATGAAGATAATTCTAGAAATTTGTTAGTGAATTGCAGTGAGCTGTCCTTTTCAATTTCCTTCATAAATCGTTTCCCAGTGTATTTGAAATCGATTTTTGAACTTTTTCAATCGATTTAACACATTTACAACATGTTGAAGCTATCAATTGACAAGGTTCACATAATTAGAGCATGTTAAAACAGTCTTTTATCTTTGGAATTGCTCTAACGGGCAATTGTGGCTCTTAGGAAGTGGAAGACAAGCTGTGGTGCAATCAAGAGGTGAGAATTCACCAATGACAGCGCACGATTCAATTATGTGTGAGCATGTGACCTGTCGCAATTGCATAAATAGGCACACAATTTCCCATGTCACTTTTGTCTAAACCAGACAGTTTCTTATCTTACAAAAAGATTTTATTTCTGCTACCATCGAAACCTTCTATACTAATCTACCTTATAATATGATTTACTCTGCTACCCCAACACACACACACACTTACACTCTTCATCATGAAAAGCAAGGACTATCCACTGTCACTGTTGACGAGATCATTCCTTGTGACTATCCCCAATCGGTTGATGATATCAGAGATGCTTCTTATCCTCATATGAAGGCTAATGCTTATTTAGATCATGCCGGAATGACTATCTACTCTAAAGACTTGGTTATGGCAAGTTCAGAGATGTTCCTTAATAATCTATTTGGTAACTCACATTCCAATTCCGTTCCATCGATGAATTCTGAGAAGCTCACTGATCAAGTTAGACACGATGTGTTGAAATTGTTTAATGCAGACCCAAATGAGTTTGGTATTGCATTCACTTTAAACTCTACCCATTCAATTAAAACTATTGGTCTATGTTTCAATGATAAGTTTGAAAAATTCAATTATAACTTTAATATTAATTGTCACACGTCAGTCGTTGGTTTGAGGGAATTTGCTAGCTCTTTTACATCATTCAATGACCTATCTGATCTGTCCCTATCTTCAGATCTACCAAACTTGGTTGCCTGGACTGGACAGTCAAATTTGAACGGTGAACGTTTCCCAATTAATGAATGGAACGAATATATTAAAATGGCTACACCTGGTGATAACAAAGTCTTCACAATGGTGGATGCTGCTTCATTATCCACTACTTCTCCTCCAGATCTATCCGATTCGAAAACATTTCCTGATTTTATGGTTGTGTCTTTTTACAAGATGTTTGGCTTCCCAGATATTGGAGGTATTATTTACAAAAAGTCTGCAGCTGCAGAAATTTTCCCAAGTAAAAAATATTTTGCAGGTGGAACTGTGGATGCTATTGGTGTTGATGTTAAATATAAGAAATTTAAACAAGATTTATCATCAATAGTTGAAGAAGGTACTCTACCAATTCATTCAATCATTCAATTATCTCAAGCCATAAAGACCCACCAACGTATGTATGGTTCATTCAAGAACATTTCACAGTATGTGAAAGAATTGACAAGATATGCTATTCCAAAATTGGAATCACTTGTTTATGAAGATACGGGTAGCCCTATGGTTCAAGTTCATTCTGCTACAAACAAGAGAGCGAATCAAGGCCCAATTATCGCTTTTTCTTTAAAGTCCAAAGATGGTAATTTGATGGGTTATTTTGATTTCGAAAAGTTTGTGTCTAGTAAAGGTGTCTGCATAAGAGCTGGTGCAATGTGTAATGTCGGTGGTTTACAAAAATGGTTACATAGAGATTTGAATGACATCATCAAAGAATATAAAATTGGTCACACTTGTGGTGATGCTATGGATATTATCGATGGTAAACCAACTGGTGTTTTGAGAATAAGTTTTGGTGCCATGACAATTAAGGAAGAAATTGGCTTGCTAGTTGATTGTGTCTCTGAGTATTTGACTAAACTGTAATTATTTATGTTTTACTTAGTTTGTATATGATGGGGTTTTGCATTTCTCGTTTCTGTGTTTTATTCATCTTGCTTTTTATTTTTTGTAATGGAAATTTTTATGAAAAAAAATAGTACATGTAATTATTAACTAGAAGAAACAAAAAAGACGAAGATATACATAAACTATGAACTAAAGTGAATAGAAAAAGAGAATAAAAGGTAAAATGCAGTAATCAATTATTTTTCCAAGAACCACTGTATAAATGAATCACATAACAGTACTCTGGACACCAACCGAGCCAACTTCTAAATGACTTCTTTGGATACACAATAACATCGTCAATTAATATTGGAGCTTGCATACCTGTGAAGAATGGCCATGCAAATGCAGTACCCTTTGGAACTTGAGGGCCAACTAATTTAGAAGTTGGGACGTCTCTTTTCGGATCCACATCGACTATAATTGGATTTTTCAAACTGTTAAAGTATGCCATTATTGTGTCTGTGAATTTTTCTGGACCAGTCCATTCTAAGATATCACTTCCTTCACAAGGGTTAACATCATGAAATCCAACGAAGTAGGGTTTGAATTTGTTTTCTTTTCTTGATGTGAAAGTGTGTTGAACAATGTTTGCGATTAATCTAGCTAGAATCGGATGATGAGCCTTTGATTTGAAGTACCATTGGGTGATTTGCACTCTAGTTGAATCCTGGTCGTCGATCCAAGAGTCAACTCTGTCTTCTTCCAACCCACAAACAAAGCCGACGTCTCTGTTAGTGTCAAACCAGTCATCCATTTGTTCTCTTGCAACGGTGTCTAAATCTGCATATGCACCTCCATATAGATACAAAACCAAATATCTGGAGAAGTCTGATTTTAAAATGAATGAGGGTAAAATGTCCAATGTTGCTAGCACCTCTGGAACTGTGTCTTTGAATGCGTCTTTAAAGATTTCCTTTAAATCATCATCGGTTTTGAAAGAGTGTTGGAAAGTTGGGTTATTTTCATCCCAAGCTCTATATTCCTTTTGAAATGGGAAATCTTTATCTTGAGGAGCTTTTCTCCACATTTGATGTAACGTTTTAGGTATCTTTTTACCCTTTTGTGTTGCACCATTGTAAGGGAATGCCTTTGACAACCGTTCCAAAGTTATCTTTGGATCGTATGGATTGGCACCAGCGTAATGAGGGTTACTGTCTTGAATTTTGTCTAATTCGAGTTGAACAGACCGTTCATGTGGTGTCTTTGATAGATGGTAATTCATCTCCATCACAGAGATGAACAGTATGAATATAATGATAGCAGATGGTATGTATGAAAGATGCATTCTGAAGTGTGGTCAGTGGATGGATGGATTAGTAGATGGAAATACTTTTGTGAAGCAATTCAAAAGTCCCAAATATTCAAATTCAATTGATTTATTGGCTAACAGATGTCAGTCGGTCTATATTAATTAATAATTGTTGGATTGGATAGAATTCCTCCCACAGTGTGTGAATTTCAGTAGTATTCAGAAAACTGTTAACACAGTTGGTAGTTGGACCTTTGTTTTAATTGTAAATAAATGGTATCAAGATACGAATTGGGTTTGAAATGATGGTCTATTCACAATATAAATTTAGTAAACGTATCCATTAAGTTTTCATTCTAAATTCTCTTTCTGATTGATGGTCTTTTTTTTTAGTTTATAATTAATTCTACTCTACTTAAAAAAAAAATATTAATAATAATAATAAAATGGATCAGTGATGGATGGAATTTCGGACGCTCCTAAAAAATAAATAAAACTGGCATTGAATGCAGTGCAGTGCAGTGCAGTAACAAAAAAAACACGATGTCAAATTTACAATTACCGTTGAACTAACTCGTGTAAGATAATGGCCAAGTATTCAATATAGATACAAATCCACCAACTGTATAAATTACACTTCAAACACCAACACGAATACCAACACTTATACTTACACAAGGCCATCAAATGATGGGATAATTGTATCAACACGCCTCTGTTCCGGGTTTTTTATTTTTTTTCTCTTAAGTCACTTTGTCCCATCTGCCTTATACCTTACCTTACCTTACCGTCTTTCTCTGGTTTCCATTTAATTCTCTATTTGTTCTATTTCTCCCTGCTGTTTTGAGATAATTTAATAATGGGCATATAGAGTTATATTCATCATACAGGTCTCACTAAACTCATAGATTGTTTGTAAACTGAGAATCCCGCCCCTCTGTGT
Source organism: Ambrosiozyma pseudovanderkliftii (assembly GCA_003707895.3). Taxonomy (NCBI): domain Eukaryota; kingdom Fungi; phylum Ascomycota; class Pichiomycetes; order Pichiales; family Pichiaceae; genus Ambrosiozyma; species Ambrosiozyma pseudovanderkliftii. The sequence goes on from PPLW03000038.1 coordinate 17,561, forward strand.
TTGTGTTTTTTTTGTAATTTCTTTATATTACTCCTTTCACCATTGGCGTATTTAAAATGACATAAATCCATGTTCCACTTGAACACAATGTATCTCTCTATCTATCTATCTCTCAATCTGGTCCCTTACTTGCTCACTGGATAGGTTGGACGAGTGCATAGGACCGCATCTGCTCGCTCTTTACCCCGTACCCTGTGTCCTGTCCCACTTTGTGCCGCGTACGTCCTTTGGCCGTTGTCCCCTCTCCCCCCCCCCATCCCTGTCCATTTGCGTATACGGAAAACGTCCAAAAACGTTCAAAAAGCGGTCCACAGAAGTCTGGTGTACGTTTGAGTTGATTTGCGTTTAACGTCTATCGACCCAATTCAAATCAATACGTCGATCGACGTTTAGTCCATAAGATTTTTTTTTCTTTTCTTAGCTGATCATCATCAGAATCAAGCAATTTGAAAACATTACCTAAATATTAATTCAACAAATTGATGTGAAGAATCGGTTTATATTGACTTGAAAGATTCAAATTTCATCGTGATAAATCAATTCGTATATAATTGAAAAGAGGGGATCAATCAACTCTTGTATTTTTGTTCTTGTGTTTGTTTGTGTTTGTATTTGTTTATTTGTTTGTTTGTTCTGTTTTTCTTAGTATTACATTCAAATTGATTCATCATTAGAACAATCATGTCGGATTTAAATATTCAGAACTTAGTTATGGTGCTAACATCAGCATCTGGTCCCGAAAGAGGGTTCAATCAACAACTAGCGGAGGATCAATTGAAAAAATGGGAATCTGTCAAGGGGTACCATTTTTGTTTACAATCTGTTTACAATGACACTAATCAGCCATTGCAAATCAGATGGTTGGCCATTATTTGTTTGAAAAATGGTACTGATAAATATTGGAGATCATCAAGAGTCAATGCCATATCGAAGGATGAAAAATTTCAGATTAGAAAGAATCTGTTCAATTTGATGAACGAGAAAAACAACCAATTGTGTATTCAAAACGCTCATGCTATAGCTAGAATAGCTAGGATTGATTTCCCCGTTGAATGGCCAACATTGTTCGATGATTTCGCCATGTTACTGCAAAATTGTGCATCAGACTTAAATCTGACACGATTACATAACATCTTAATCATTTTGAATCAAGTGTTGAAGGTGTTATCCACAGTGAGAATCGGTAGAACAAGAGTAGCCATGCAATCCAAGATATCGGTGATTCTCCCACAGCTATTGAAATATTACCACATACTATTCGATAAAATTAACAGCAATGGCAACAACACCATTAATGGTAACAACGAAGCTGATTTAGCGTCTCTCGAAGTTGGTTACCTGTGTCTAAAAAATTTAAGAAGAGCCATAGTTGATGGATACGATTATCCTCAAAGAGACAAACTCATCACTGATTTCTTTGAAGTGTCATTGACTAATTTCCAGAAATTGTTGATCCTACATGAATCATCGGGACAGGAGTTGTTTGAACGGTATTTGAAATGCTTTTTGAAATTGTACGCTAATTTAGTCAATGACAATCCAACATCATTCATATTGATGCCATGTTCTAAGGATATATTGATCACTTTGTTGTCGTTATTGGAACAAAAGGCATCGGTGATCCACAATGATAACAATGATTTCTGGGAACAAATTGCAATTAAGGCATTCACAATGTTGAAAAAGATCACAACGTATTCTTACAAGCAGGGGGCTATGATGTTGAAGCAAAGAAACGATAAGGTCGAGATTCAAAGAGCCACTAGCTTTATACGTGATGAATTCTTCTCGGAGTCTCTGTTATTGAATTTAGTCAATTTAATAATAAATTGGTATTTGAAACTTAGACCAGTAGATCTCGAGAATTGGGTGAATGAACCAGAAGAATGGATCAATGAAGAATTACAAGCGTCTTATGAGTTTCAAGTTAGATCTTGTGCTGAAAACTATTTTGAAGATTTATCTATTTATTTCAAAGATATTCTCTCCCCTTTCATTTTGAATAAAATTGAACAATCGTTGTCTAATCCAAATGTTGACATGTTGACAAAGGATTCCATTCTGTGTGTGTTCCAATTGAGTGCCAATTCCATCTCTGAAAGTTGTAATTTTGATGAATTATTTGAAAATTATTTCCTGCCGGAAGCGTTGAAAAGTAATAGCATCCCATTGATCAAAAGAAGAGTGTGTTTGATAGTGTCTGAATGGATTTCCATTAAATGCTCACAGAAGACAAGATTGGACATTTACAAATTGATTGCAACACTGTTGGAAACTTCGGACACTGTGGTAAAGCTCACAGCAATTCAAACACTACAACATTTAATCGACGACTGGGAGTTCAGAAAATTTGATTTCCAACCGTTCATACCGAGCATCATCATTGGCCTGATTAAAACTTTAGGTTCTGTGTCACTGACAGAGTCTAAGATGTTTATATTGAAAGTGATCTCAATAGTAATAGAAAGATGCAATCCTTTGGTTCCTTCAGAATTATTAAGTGAACTATTGACCATTATCCCAATGATGTGGGATTCATCTGATGATAAAAATGAAATGATTTTAAAGAATTCTTTGTTGAGAGTTTTGAGAGATTTGACAAATTCTGTGCAAGGAGATCAGAATAGCATTGCCAATATCCATGCCATTGCATTACCGTTGATCAGTGTTTGCTGTGAAGAAGGTTCAGAATATTATGCCCTATTATGTGAAGATGGATTTGAACTTTGGTATGCCACATTGAGGAACTTACCTTTAGATGCACCAATTCCTCAACAGTTAATCAATGATTTTCCATTGGTTATAAAGGGACTATTAAATTGGACTGAAATTTTACCACTGGTGATAAATATTGTCAGATCATACTCAATTTTAGATTACAGGTTATTTGAAACAGAACAGGGTCTGGAAATTTTCAAGATTCTTTGTGGTTATCTAAATTCGATGAGAGACGATGCCATTGGTATAACATCACAATTGGTGGAGGTGTTACTTTTGCAAATTGGCTCAGAATACACTAATGGTAATAACAATACCAAAGAATTGTTGGTGAGCCATGCTGCATCATCCTTGTCTAATTCAAAGATTCTTCTGAATCTCATGGAAAGTGGTTTGTTAAATGAATTGATTGTTTACATCACAAAGGAATCACAATCACCAACGACAGAAATTAAAATAGCATTACCTCTGTTACGTTTAATCTTTTTAGATGCGGATTTCTTTTTCAAAATATTTGATCATATTACTACCCGTTCTGACCAATTGAACTTGTCAATTAGATTTAATACGCTGGTGAATTCAATTACAAATTTGTTGAAATTAGTTTACGATTCCAAAGTAAGAAAATTGTTTTTATTAGGATTGTTGTCTCTTTATACAAATACAACAATGAATAAATTTATCGCCAGAGACCCCTCCATTGATTTAGAGTACCAATTGTTGCAATTAAATGATGCAGAAGGTATTGCTTTGGTATTGAGCGTTAATTTCAATAAAATTATGTTTTTAGTGGCACACTTTTTGGAAGAGGTTCAAGAAAGTCTCGGTGGTGATTGTGCAAATTACCACAAGGCAACATCATACGATGATGATGATTTATATGTTGAAGCGTTACCCGATGAAACTGACGGTGAAGAAAACCATTATGGTGATGAATATAAAGTTCCAAAGACTAGTGAATTCAAGAGATTCAATGTTATTTTAACCCGGTTCGAACCTATCTTCAGAATCAACACTACAGATTATTTGAGATTTAAATTTTCCGAGGTGATAAATAAGGTTGATGGATATCAATATTTGATGGATGGAATTAATAAAGAAACAATGGATCAACTACAATTGATCCTATGATAATGGGTTGTGGCGTTGTATGTACTATGTTACAGTCATCTAGTATAATTACGTATTAATGCGAGGTAGTAATAAAAAATAATGATTATTAATTAAATGAAGAAGTATAAAGAGGCACGAATAATAATAATACACATAAAACAAATACGGATCTCGTTATAATTTATGTAAAAGCAAAGACACTCCAAGGTGAAATATAAAATGCGAACAGGTAAGGTGAAGGGGTATATCGAATAATTAAAGCAGATAGGCAGTTAGTTAAAACTAGTCCAAGTCGGTGTGATCAGGTAATTCTAAATCATCAGAAGTCGAAGAACTGCCGTCAATATTCGATGGTCTAGAATATGGATGAGTTCTATCCCTGGTTCTTGGGGTGCTCCTTGTTGGACCACCAGAGCCACTGGAAGGTGTAGGAGAAGCTGAGTAACTTCTTGCCCTTACTGGGGGAACATAATCAGAATCTGTGTTAGCGGTTAAAAATGATGAATAGTCAGGAACTCTTCTGGTATTAGGATCAGGACCTGTTCGTGGTCCAAAGCTTAACCCATTACTCACAACTGGGAAACTAACATCGGGATCCTCAGTTGAAGCACTTTCTTGACCTCCATGAGCAACTGTGGACATCCAATTAACAGGGACAAGGACTTCACGAATTGAAAAGGGATAAAACACAGAGTGAGAGGATTCACTGGTGTCATCAGTCATTTCAGGTTCTAAATCACGACGACACAATGGGCAGGAAATATGTGTAGACAACCATTCTAGTATACATGATTTGCCAAATATGTGGTTACATTGAGGAATCTTGACAGCATAATGGGCAGAATCATGAAACACATTGTCAGTTTCTCCGTTACTGGATTTATGCTCATTTGTGTGGTTTCTTTGGTTACCACTATTATTTGGTTCTAAGAAGTAATAAGATAAGTTCATTGCTGTTTCTTCTTCGGGGAATTGAATAGGTGGATCGTCAAGCTTATACCCATCGAAAAACCTTGGAAGACCAGGAAAGTAACCCTTAGCATTTGATTGTTGCTTACCTGCCATGGTGTCTTCGCCGAATTCTTCGTATTGTTCTAGACAAATAGAACAGACATTCTGATCATCCGATAATTCACTCAACTTCACTGGAACCAATGAATCAATGAGTTCTTGCTTAGCATGAGGGTGTTTATGACCGTTCAATGAATTCTCGATAATAGAAAACAAGTTGTTAAGTAAAGAAGGGATGGTTGTTCCACCTATACCACTGTCGCCGTTGTTGTTGTTATTGTTATTGTTGCCATTCGCATTGTCATCTGTTATAATCGTTTGACCATTGATTGTAATGTTCCCTGATTCGCCTACTCTTTGAAAGGAGATAAAAGGGAAAGAGTTGGACCCATTTGGTGAGTTTGAGCCGTTATTGTTCATTGAATGGGGCAATAAAAACTGATAGCCTAGTTTGTCGTTTTTCCTTTGTTTCTTTCTAGTTTAATAAAAAGGTTATATTAAGTAATAAATAGGTCTATGTGAATAGATAGATCATCACTTGAAATCTAGTCCATTCAGAAATAACATATAAATTATCCGAATCGAAACAATTTGAAACAAGCTCATTTGGAAACAAAGTAAGCCGCACCAAAGTTGTAACTTGCACAGCCGTCTAGTCTAGAAGTTTCCATTCGAAAAACGCAGTTTTAACATCGATCGACCCAGAGGAGAATAGAATGAAATAAGGCAGTGCACCAGTTTTAGTCCTAGTTTTAGTTTTAGTTTTTGGTTTATATTTATGTTTATGTTTATGTTTAAATGATCTATCAGTGGTATGGCCTAATTGAAACCACTTGATTTACTGTAGTTCGTCTATCATTTATTGCTTTTCTTTATTGAAATAAAAAAAGGTAAAAAAAAATCAAGATTAATATGACATTTGGTCAATATTTTTTATAAATATTCAATAAACACAAAAGTAGAAAAATTGAAGCTGAATTAAACAATCACCATTCTGGAAATTGAAGCAAATCTATATAGTTTATATTTGTATATAAAAGGGAGTTAAAAGAAAGATTAAAACAAAAAGCAAAGCAAGTAAAAGAAGAAACAGATCATTTCTTCCAATTATTCCCTCACAAACAGGAAAGAAGAATAAAATTATATAAAACAAAAAATTGCAAGATAAAGAAAACACACACAGCAAGAAAAAAAAAGATAAAATAGCAGCTAACATAAAAAAAAGATGAAGTAAATATATATATATATATATATATGGTTGCAAAATGGAAGAATAAAAAGTATACAAAAAGTAAAGGCTCTGATAAAACAAAAATAAAGAAAGTAAGAAAGGAAGAAACAATTTCAAAAAAATAGTTTCAATAAAAAGTAAAGGATTTGTACAAAACTGTATAAAATTTTTGTGATGTAGCATGAAATAATCAAATGATGATAGTAAAGGGAAAGAAGGAGAGAAAAAAGAAAAAAAGAAAGAGAAAAAAAGAGAAAGTGACATATATGACATGTATAGATGAATGAAAATAGAAGGGGCAATGAGGAACAAAGAAAAACTATGTACAATTAAAGATAAAGGTTTAAAAACAACGGATGGTGGCATGATATTGAAGAAAAAGCATATTAATTAAATGGGATTTTAAAGGTATTGGGATCTGATTGATGATGCCATTAACTTTTCATTTTGAGGTAATAGTTCAATTTGTTGAGGAGATAATTTCAACACCTGAACGATCAAATTAGCTTCACCTGGATTTTTCAACATCAAAAGTTTATTAATAGTAGATTGACTAAACATTAACCAATCAGGATTGATTTGAGATTGAGCTGATGTTTGAACATCTGGGGTGATACTTCTATTAGCATTTGTTGGGACGTTAACATTAACATTATCGTAATATTGTTGTTGTGGAGGTTGTTGTTGTTGTTGAGGAAGCGATAATCCAATCGAAGGATCAATTAAATTTTGCGGATTAGTAGAATTGGAATTCAGTAGATTAGAGTTATTAGAAGACGAATTTGTTGCAGCAGCAGCAGCAGCAGCTGCAGCTGTTGTTGTTGAGTTGACATTGACATTGACATTAGCATTAGCAGCTGCAGCAGTGGTAGCGGAATTGATAACATCCAAGTCAATGATTCCCATTAACAGTAGAGATTGAGCAGCAGCCACTGCTAATTTAGGGTTTTCATTTAAGATCATGGTGGCCTCATGATAATTTGGTTGAGGTTGAGACAGAATCAATTTCAATTTAGATAAAAGTTCGATCAAAATACCTGGAGGAATAGTTGATAAAATTTCTGAAACTTTATCCTTTGAGTAGATTGACCGAGATGATTGCTGAGGCAATGGCAAGTATTGAGAAGCCATTGTTAAATGATTTGGTAGAAGGGAGTTATATTGTTGTTGTTGTTGAGATTGATAACTATTATGCACTGGTTGTTGAGATTGGTAGCCCTGGTGATGGTGTTGTTGTTGTTGTTGTTGTTGTTGTTGTTGTTGTTGTTGTTGATAGTTGCTGTGATGGTGGTGGTGGTGTTGTTGTTGTTGTTGTTGTTGTTGAAGCATATATTGATTACCATTTGGTGGTGGAGTTGGAGTTTGTCTTGAATTGTTTGAAGGGTTGGTGGAAGAAGTTGGAGACGTCGTGGAAGAAGTATTAGATAGGAATGGTTGAATGGCTTGAGCTATTTGATCGACATCCATACCATTGGTGATTAATTGAGAGATCATTGGTTGTAATTGAGGGTTTGCTGCAATGGCACGCATTATTATGTCAGAAGACGATGAAGAGGAAGATGAGGCAGATGAAGCAGAAGCAGACGTGTTTGATTGGTGTGAATGTGCAGAGTTATTGTTCATCTTGTTTCTGTTAATGTCGACACCACCGGTCATTTCAGTTGGCAAGATCACATTGGAAGGTAAGAAATTTCTATTCAATTGTAATTCAGGTTTGGAACCAGGAGCTGAAGTGTTTCTCAAACCTTCCTTTGACAATTCGATTCTTAATTTTTTCCCTCTTTCGATTTTGATCTTTGACAACATGGACAACGCATTAGATGCAGCCTCTGGAGTGGAATATTCGACAAAGCAAAATCCTTTGTTCTTGGAAGCGTTATCCATCATACAACGAACATCAACTACAGGTCCTGAACCGCAAACAACCGATTTGATGATTTCAACATCCCAGTTGTAAGGAATTGCACCCAAGTATAAAACACAAGAGCTATTAGTGGTGGAGGATGATGAAGATGTTGTTGTTTGATTGGTTGAAACAGTTTGAGCAGTTGTAGCCATGGATCCAGATGGTGGAGTAGATGATGATGAATTACTTGAATTAGTGGTATTAGTTGGAGGTGTTGTTTTAGATGACATATTGGTAAAGTAAAATATAATGGGTATTAATTATTTAATTAATTAATTAATGTCGATGAGTAACAAAGTAATCGCTGAAAGAATGATCTGGAATCAAGGTCAATATTGTATTGAGTGGGTAATTTTGTGTTGTTATGAACAGATCTATTTGTATTTTGAATATGAATCTATGATATATATGTATATGCATGTATATACATATATGTAAAAGGAACGTAATCTGAATGGGAAGTTGTTGTTGAAGTTGTAGTCTTTTGTCTTTTGTCTTTAGTATTTTTTTTTTTTGTTTCTTCTTCAAAAAAAAAAGGGGGTCACAATTCAGAATCTTAGTTATTATCTGTTCAGATTATTAGATGTGTGTATTATTTCTTCTTTATATGTATACCTAAATTGATCTGAATGATGACTCTTCAAGTATTAGAATGTGATCCTTGTAATTAATTAGAAAAAATTGGTGGGAAAATGAATATACATATAAAATTTTTAAAAAAAAAAATACTATAATAAATTTGTATAACAAATATCCAAGATGAGTTTGGAAAAAAAAAATTATAAACGGAGTGCTTGAAAACCTTATAACTGAGAGTGAAGGAGTGAAGAGAAGTAGAGAGAAGAAGTCTTCTCTCTTTGTGTTTGTGTGTGTCTGTGTGTTGATTTGGATTAAGGAAAAAAAAAAAAATTTTTTTCTGGTGGTGGTTGGTGGTGTTTGGTTAAGTGGTGGGAAATGGGAAGTCGACGAAAAAATTTTTTTTTTTTTACACCTGAAGAAAAAGAAACGAAAGCGAGAGAAGAGAGAGAGAGAGAGAGACAAGGCACGCCGGATGGGATGGGAAAGGGGGAGGAGGAGGAGGAGGGGGGAAGTGGAATGGAGTAGAGTAGAGTGGCCACAGTGGACTAGCCAGAGTATAGTGACTCCGGGGGGGGGCGAGGCAGGAGGCAGAGAAAACAAAACAAAACCAAAAAAAAAAAAAAAAAAAAAAAAAAAAAAAAAAAAAAACAAAAAAAAAAAAAAAAAAAAAAAACAGAAATTGTCGAGCTATCGACGGTTAGGTCACGTGAAAGGGCAGTCGATAATCTTTAAGCATCTCTACACCAGTTACTATTATCGTTACTGTCATTGTTATTGGTTACGTAATTAATTACACAAGCGAGAAGGGAAACACAGATTTAATTTAATTTAATATAATATACAAATGTAACTAACTAATAAGCTGGTAATCAGTCATGCAATCAATTGAGAGTACTTGTTCTTGATGTCAATGTACAGTTTCTGTTGTTGAGGATCTGTGATTTGGCTTTCAATGTCAGAGTCATTCAATCCACAGATGAGTTTAATCACAGTTCGTTGATCATCGTTTAAATTGTACACATGGAGTTTGTTCAATTCCAATTGAACAGTGTCATTGTTTGCCATAACATGGTTCAATTGGTCATCGTCATCGACTAACAATTGTTTCAAATTGTCAATGGTTAAACACCTCAACAACACACTGGCCTGAACTAATGCGTACAGTAATTGTTGGTTCTTTTGTAAAAACACCTCCATCACATCGGGCCGTTCATTTGCCATAATCTTGGCATCTGTGATTAAATTCTTCAATCTACCCATATTGTGTAAATTCAACAATGATTGGTAAATGACTTGATTCAAATCGGTTAAATCATTGGATTGCATCATCACCCCTGGTGGTAACGGAGGTATCTCGGTCAATAATTTCTGTGAGTCCATTCCATTTCTCGTCGTCAATGAATCACCCCCACGGCCACCACTTCCACCACCGTTTTGATATTCATTGATCGTTTTCAAATCGTTCTTATCACCCATGCCAATGTAATTACATTTCAAAAATCTATCCTTGCCATTGAAACTGTTAGACACAATGGTGAACCCATTTAAATTTCTAACGGCACTGGATGCAGTCTCTAAATCATAATAATCAACTAGGAAAATCCCCTTGGATTTGCCCGTCGTTAAATCAAATAACAACCGAGAATTCTGTATGGGACCAACTGATTTGGCTATGTCTAGTATCTGATCCTCTGTATAATCATATGGTATCCCCGATATATACACTTTGTTACTCGGAGGCATGTTCAAAATCTGTGATTGTGTTTATGTTTATGTTTATGTTTTTTTTTTTGTAATTTGTAATTTGCTTCTTTGCTAATTTTGCTAATTTCCCTGTATTATACAAGTATGCTTTGTACAATAAATAAATAAAGAACTGACTGGTATTAATTAACATAGGGTAGTAATGGTTTTTTTTTTTGTTTGCCTTTTTTTATTGTCTCATGTCTAACACCAAAAAATAGTTGAAAAGAGAGTGAGAATAAAAGTGAGGGTTGGTTGGAAAAAAAAAACACAAAAAAGTTGGTTGAACCGGTAATCAAAAGACATTAGTTCAAATATTCCTAGACTTGTTTACGTACATATATATCTATATATACACATACTTTCGAGCTTTTTTCGTTTTTCACTATGGATGCTAAGGAAACAAAGAGTGTAATTAAATCCTTGGAGAAAACCAAGGATTCCAAGACAATCATTGAACTTTTAACGTTGTTGAAAAACGATGTTAAGGCTACTGAGTCTTTTTTAAGAGAGACAAAAGTCGGTGTTGCCGTGAATAAATTAAGATCCCATGAAGACGCTCAAGTCAGTGGATTGGTCAAGAAGATCATTAAACATTGGAAGGAGCAAGTGTCATTGGAGAAGAAGAAGTTGAAACACGCCCTTGCATCTGGTCAAAAGAACCATACTTCGTCAACGACAACCACCACTACAGGTAGTGCATCACTATCGACTGCAACGACGTCAACGGCAGTGAAAAGTGAATCTGATGATACAACATGTGTAAACACAACCACCGAAGACGGTGAATTCATTGCAACAAAGCCAAGAAATCCAACTAATGATGGAATCAAAATCGCTGTACACGACAACTCCACTAGAAACGGTTCCATCACTGGGTTGTACACTGCGTTGGCTATAGATTCTAAGATTCAACCAAAGATAATATTGGACAAATCAGTGGAAATTGAAAAGGAGGCATTTGAAAAATTCAACCAATCATCAACAACCGAGATCAAGGACACATACAGAAACAAAATGAGATCCTTGATAATGAACCTAAGAAACAAGCAAAACCCACAACTTAGATCTCGGTTGTTAACCAATGATTTGAAACCTCAAAGATTTATCAATATGACCAATGCTGAATTGGCACCAGATAAATTGAAAGAAGAAATGGCTACATTACATCAAAAGAATTTGTTTGATGCTCAAGGTGCTGTGCAAAAGAGAGCTGTCACTGATAGATTTATCTGTGGTAAATGTAAACAACGTGAAGTCAGTTACTACCAAATGCAAACAAGATCCGCTGATGAACCATTGACTACTTTCTGTACTTGTGAGAAATGTGGTAACAGATGGAAGTTCTGTTAAAAATCGTTATGTATTATATCTCTACCTATTTTCCACTTGTATGTCGCAATATCTTTTTGTTCTTTTGCTTTATGTCATTTTATACTCCTTTAATTCTCTTTTAAAACGTATCATTCATGCTACTGTTTTGTTTGCTTAGTGCTTTGATTGTTTTATTATTATTATTTATGTTACCCTCTCTTTACCAAATAATAAAAAGTGTATTCTATATTTTAAAAGACTAATATATACAAGACAAAGGAAATAAAGTAAATAAATTCTACTAAAGTTTATCGAAGATATACTCCCCCTTCTTCATATCATCTAACAACGCTTCAAACTTTGGTAATGTAGTGGTTTCCAGCACATCTAGTTCATCAGGTTTGAATTTCCCAAGAACATAGTTAGCTACCACTTTCCCATCTCTGAAGTGTTTATCGTCACCACCTGGATAGTTTCTACCTATACCTATCTGCAAGGCACAGTAGCCTTTACCGATGTTGTCTTGAATCGATCGTAAGCCATTATGCCCCCTATGTGATGCATTCTGCTTTCTTATTTTGACATCACCTAATTCAAGGTCTAATTCATCGTGTAACACAAGCAACACAGGGTTTCTCTTATCCTTCATAGTGGTCAATAAATTAGACCAAACTTTATACAATGGTTTCCCAGATAAATTCATATAACTGTTATCGATCTTATAGTATATACAATCAACATCGTCAGGGGAGAAATTGTACTTGTATTTCCCCAATTGAATAGTCTTATCGATGTTATTCTTGTTGAAATGTAAATCTAACAAATGATGGCCAACTGAATGTCTTGTCAGATCGTATTTGGGTGATGGATTACCAATAGACACCACTAAAATCAATGGTTTCAAATTGTCTATTGGTTTAGAAAATCTGATCTTGAGAGAACTGCCACCTGATCCGGATACAAATGCTCTTTTGATTATAAAGGACATGTTTATTGATACTGTACCAACAGTATTCTATTTTTGATAGAGTTATTCCAGTAGTTGAACGTACATCTATCATCATCTCCATTTTAACCAGATGCAATCTCGCACAGTTAAAAATGATTCGGAAAAACTCAATTTTTTTTTACGATTTAAGACAAACAAGCCATGGAGGTATTTAAAACAAAACACTAAATCGGGAAATACTAAATTATATAATATAACAGACGATAACAAAGTAAAGAAAATATAAGTAAATAGAAGGAGAAAAAAAGGACAAATATGAAGGGAGTAGAGTATTTAGGATCAAATTTAAAAAAAAAGAAAGCATAATAAGATAACAGCGACTATAAATAAAAACACACTAAAGAAAACATATAGAAGAATCCAAATGAAAATTTGTTATGGTACAATAGATACGATGTGTCTTTTTTTATTGTTGAGTGGTTTCACCTTCACCTTCACCTTCGTTCCATTCAGCTTCGGCTTCGGCTTCGGCTTCTTCACCACCTTCGTAGACGTCATCGACGGTTTGGTGGAATGATAAAGCTGGTTCCTTGACGAAGGAGTTGTCCAAGGTCCATGATGCTAATGCAGATTCAGCATCAATGATGATTTGCTTGGATGCTTCGTAACCATCGTAAGCTGGTCTAGTCTCACCTGGAGTAACTGGGGAATCATCTAACAATTCCAACAAGGCCTTACCATAACCGGCAATTAAAGCCAATTTTTCAGACAATTCTCTGGAAGCGTCAAATTTGTACAAGAAAGCAGCCTTTAATTTTTCTCTGGTGATGTTGGATAATTGGGCTTCAGCAACCAATGATTCAGCTTCAGCTCTGACTAATTCTTGTTCCAAGATTGGAATCTTTGGAGATTGTGGGTCTTTGTACTTCAAGTGAGCAATTTCGTCAGTAATCTTTTGCTTTCTGTCTCTTGATGGTTGAACGGAAGCTTCAATGTTTCTGATAGACTTCAAAGTGATTCTGTATAAATCATACTTGTCAATGTATTGGTCTTCCAATTCACCAATTTCATAGATTAAAACACCTAATTTATCAGTGACATCGGAGACGTCATCGTCATTTTCTTCACCCCATAAGGACAATTGTTTAGCGACACCTCTTCTTTCTCTGGCGACTAATTCAATGGATCTTTCCAAGTTCTTTTCAATCTTGATCAATTGAGACAACTTCTTGGATAATTCTGGACCAAATGAACCGGCAGTGTTCTTTCTGATGGAGGAAGCAATACTGTTGGTACCAAAGAACTTACCTCTAAATTAATCGAAATAACGCAAAAACAAATTAAATTTGTGTGAATAAATGTTAGTAGATGTTCAATGATGTGAAACGAAGAAAAGAAAAAAGAGTTGAAAAATATAGAATAACGTTATCTAAAGTCAAACCAATGATAAGAGAAATGCATGATCCACTTTCAACATCAATATCCAATGGATACAATTGAATTGTAACTGTGAAATCAAGTATCATAAAATCATTGAATGACATAAAGGTGATACGTTATCAAAAGGAGTAGTTGTGTGACTAGTGAGTAGGTGTTACATACTTTGTGGAAGAAGGTGGTGGTGGTGGGGTAGCTAATTGGGAGGCAGTTGGAGCTCTACCTGATCTTAAAGAGTATGTTCTGTGCATTGTGAACTTGTTGTGATGTAAACTTTGTACAGTTTTTTGACTTTAAATGAATCAATTGATACAAGGGAAAACAAAAAGAAAAGGTTGTTAATGAAGGCAAGAAAGAGAGAAATTTAAATTTTGATTCTCCTTCCCCTTTCCCCTTTACCACTTCCCTTTCAACACAGTTTTTTTATCAGTGAAAGGAAGCACACTTCGAATTCAAAATTAAATCGTCCCAATTAGGAAATAATTCCAAATTGGGAAATCCCAAAAAGTAAGGAAAAAGGCTGTGTTTTTTTCTTTTGGTGCAAAGGTGGCTGGTGTTTTCTTTGGTTGTGTGTTGTGTTTCTTCTCCCTATACTAGTGACATACAATTGAATTTTTATTTCTAGTACATGAAATTTGTATATATATAATGTTATGTGTTTAATGTTATGTAGTTGTATTCATGTGTACATCCTCTGGTAGTTATGATCTCTGTTGGATATGTGTCTGGTAAGCGTGTGTTTTTTTTTATTTTATTATGGCTGATCTTTTGTTTGTGTTTTTTTTTATTATGGTTGCTCTCACACACTCTCTTTGTTACACTCTTACACTTTGAAATCGCCACAGACGCGTCGGCTTTGTTAACTTTTTTTTATTCGGTCGATACGACGATCGACAGTTTTAAAGTATTACGTAAAAGAGAGTAGGGATATTAGTATTTCACATCATATATATTATATAAAAATACAAAGGTTTACTTAGATAAGGTCATTTCTTTGATGATTTACTTGCCGGTTCATCACCATCGGTTAACGGTCTCTTGTTAGAGAATTTCACCTTCGATAATATTCTAATGTAGTCTTCCTTCAATCTGGTGTATGCGATTTGTAATTTATCCATCTTGTCTGCTTGTTCCAATTCATCAAGGGCATCCTTGTTCTTTAAATATATTCTCTTTTTAATTTGTAATCTGATGTTCTTTTCATTGAGGTTGGCAATGTGTTCCCCTGTGGAGTTGGCATTTTTACTTAATTCATGTAGTAGCAGCATTTCAATGCATCTGTCAAATTGTCTCTTGTCCATCTTTTGATGTAATCTTTCCTTTTCCAACCATTCACTAGTCAATGGTAACTTGTCCAACCCACTCAACACCTTGGCATCATCCAATCTCTGTAAATCACATCTATCTCTAAGATCATCAAATGATTCACTTGGATCTTCAATGGTGATCTCTTCAACTCTCGAATCAGCTAAAAATTCTCTGATCAAAGATTGGTACAGTTTCTTACCATGGCCCTGGCCTTGGAACGGTGGTAGTATTATAAATTGACTGATTTTCTTTCTGTACTTGAACCCTGCTTCACCCTCCTCAGAGTCGTGTTTGATGTGTCCCTGGTATTTCCAATATGAATACACAGTGGAAAATCCTACAAAGGTGGATTTGGCATTGGAATCACTCTTCGATCTCTTGTAAATGACATACACATCCCATGTAGGATCCTTTTCATCAATGTATGAACCGGCCTCAATGAACAACAACACAAATATTTGTAGTCGTCTATGAAGTTTCAATCCAGCACTGTCTCCGACTAAGTTAAACTTACGGATCTCATACACAAAATCACCAATGGTATATTCGCCGATTACAGCACCTGGTTTCGCAAATTTCTCATCATCAATTGCATCCAACCATTTGCTTTCATCTTGAATAATGGTATCATCCTTTGGTAAAAATGACAATAACTCTTGGTCCAATTTCTTGACATCATCGGATAGTTTTTCACTAAACTTAACGCCAATCAATGGTTTCAATGATTCACAGTCAAATGCTAAATTCAATATCAAATCCTTGTACCCAAAAATTTGTTCTGAATCACCAAAGATAGGATATGTAAACTCCGGAGGAAATGTGACGGCTTGTTCCGGCTCAGCTAATCAAATGGTCAATTATTAAATAAATCTATAGTTAGTACAAAAAGGAAAACTCATGCATAAAAAAATTTGAAGAAAATGAAACTCACCTAGTGAAATGTGCAATGCTTCATTTGAGGAGCAGGTCCATGAACTTGGATCATAATCAGTCATGGTTGTTATATGTGGTAACGTTTATTTTTTGTCAGTGTGGATTCAAAACCAATTGATTAAGATAATTGATAAATACATATATATATATATATGTATATATGTATATAGTTTTAGTAAATAATTTTAATAATCTAGAGACGCGTTCACAACAGTTTTTTTTTTGTTTTTTTTTTTTTGTACCACGAAAACATCTCTACACGTGATACAAAACAAAACATAGTCAAAACTGATTAATATGTAGGATACATAGAGAGATAAATAAAAAGATAAGACTTATAAAGTTAATGATATTCAAGGTATGTTTATTATTAAGCAAAGCAGTGGTCTGTTACAATACTCTTAACAAATGATAAATATTTCCTTAGCTGTAAGCAATTCTAAAGGATTATTGGTTCCCCTTGACTCGATTCCAATACAGCTCTTTGTAGCCAGGTGCAACAATTTATGAAACCGGTTTGCAACCTGAGATCTTTTGATGTTATGTTTAACTTCAGTTTGTAACACAGCATCAAATAGGATTTTTGAAATATCATGTTCAGCATCGAGTATCCAGGACTTGGATTTGTCTTTCTTTATGACCATTAATTGTTGGAAGAGATCCTTTAACCCAATGTCCAAGTTTTTAGCACCGTCAATTCTCTGGATGGTCAGAGTTCCCTCCTTAGAAATGGAAATATCAGGACCTTGTTCTGTTTGGTCAACACCCGAAAATGTAATATCAAGTAGAGCATCGTCTCCTTCTCGATCCAATTGAAAATCCATAACATCGTAATCATCATTGTAATTGCCAATAATAGTTTGGTTTGCAGTAATTGGTTCAGCAATTGAATGTCTTTTGAATGAGTCTCTTCTTGCAAATTCTATAGAAGAAACAGTTGATGACTGCCTACTGTGATGTTTCGAAAATTCGCTTTGAATTGATCTTCCGACTTCCAAGTCCGAATTAGCCATATAAAGTACGACCTTTTGGAAAAGATCAGGGAATCCCAGAATTGATTCTTTCAATACTTCATTGGCTGTTTGTCTTTTCCTTTTCTTTGTAATATTCCCAATTTCCGTTGTTTTGTGAATCACGTAGTTAATGTATGACTCCTTCATTTTGGTACCTGAAATATCAATGATATCATCTATAATAAGTTTTCTCTTTGGTAGGGATAATTTCTTTCTATCAGTAGAATTTGTCAAAGTATTAGCTTGTTCGTCGTTTTGCTGTTTTAATGATGCAGAAAGGATGGGTTCTGTTGGTTCGTTTACCTCCTGCAATTGTAGTTTCTCTAAGGTTTCAAATTCAAAACTGTTCTGATCCAGAAAATTATTTCCGTGTTGGTCTCTTATTCCATTATTGTATTCATCCAATGGTGTAGGATTCCGTTCACTGTTGTTGTTTTCATCACCAAAATTAAATTCTATAACTTCTCCATTATGCCCAAATTCAAAGTCAGGCAAGTTCCCGTTGTCATTAACTTCTAAATCATCTTTCGAGGTTAATTTTTGATGATCAAACATCGATGGTTGACTGGTCACAATTTCCTCCTCAGGAAGGGGAATTTCAAGCAATCCGTGACTTTCAATCTCAGAGTCATCTTCAAAACCTGATAAATTGTCAACTGGCAATGGAACAAGGTCATATTGAATATCAAAGTTTGGATCATCTTTTAAAAATGATGATTTGTTTAGCTTCCTAGTTTCTTGTAAGAACATTTCTTCCGTTGTCATTGAGAACTCCGTAGATTTCAACTTCTTTGACAATATTAGAAAATCCCTGATCATAGACTGCTTTGTGATCATCACTTCTTTGTAATTGGAGTCTGTTTGTTGTTTGTAGAGTAATGTAACCCCCCACAGAAAATTAGAAGCTTGTCTCAAAGGAAACCTCTCTGTGACCACCGTTTGATGGGTTATTTCGTTGCATACTTTTGGAATGGAAAGATGCTGGATTTCTTTCTTTTTAATCTGGGAATGGGTGATTTTGTTCCCAATAGTTGCCAAAAGCCTAATTTTGAACTCATTTTAATGTTAGTTTTGTTGGTTATCATTTATTACAAAAATTAAGTAGGAAGGGAACAGAATTAATTCTGTTCCCTTTTTTATTTCCTTTTTCGGAACTTGTATGGAAACTCACCAAACTGTTGCAAGACCCTTGTCTTCTTTAGCGATTTCATTATGATATACGATAGCCATTGTGGAAGTGTAAATTAAATGCAATTAAAACGAAGTATTAGGAGTAAGAGATGGATAAAGAGGAAATGTATACAGTATTCTAGAAAAGAGGAGTTATGCACATCAAAATAATATATTAGTGTATGAAGCTCGCGTGCGTTGGTTTAGACTACAACTGCTGCGAATGTACCCAGCACTGCAAACACCATAGAGATACCGGCAATTGAATACAAAAATGTATTATCTTTATACGATAGCTGTTGGTCGTTCAATTTGATGTAGAAGAGAATTGGTAATGTGATACACACAGTGACACAGATGGATGAACCTAACAGGGACATAACCTTACCGAAACTATTCAATAAAACAGATGTGAGAAAGATAACCACACTGATACCAACACGGTTGCACACCTTCTTCACAAACGAATCGTGTGCATTAGTGAAACCATCTAATGATGAAATCATAGGTCTTGACACCAACGGTAATTTAGAAATCGGTAGTAATCCCATCAGAACGATAATCGTTTGCGAAATCCACGCTGGATAACCCTTTGTCGTTAAAATGTTTCTGGTCACTTCATCGTCAATCAATGCACCAAACATCAAAAACCCAACGATACCAGTGGCAATGTCAATGGAGAAACTGAAACTGAACGCTCTGTTGATACACCGTTGATAGGTTTGAGGAAGCTTTTGATCGGTGTAAATCTCTGGGAATGCAGCATGACCACCCCATGGTGCTAAAAACAATCCCACAGAGAAGAACAAATGCATCAACGACTTAGGCCAAATGTTTGTTGGCATAGGATGGATCAACGATCCTGGTTGAGAACCCTTTATTATACCAGACACCAATATGATGATGAAGGTAATGCTCGTGCAGATGATTCCTATCAATGACAAGAAGGACAATAGTCTCAATGGGAAAAAGTTCAATATCAGAAGCAACGAACAGATGAACAGTTTAAAGTACAATGAGGGGATTTCAGGGAAGATAGCGTTGAAAGAATCGGCAAACAACAACACCATAGCCACAGATGCTCCGTATAGGTCCACTCCGAAAATAGAGAAAATGACCAGTCCACCCTTTTGACCAAATGCAGCTATACCTATTCCTTGGTAAGTTTTCAATTGTTTATCCATTGATTGTAATCTACCCAATAACACCGCTGTGTATCTAGTGGACAATGCAGCGCAGGTGAACCCAATCAATCCAAACACCCAACCGGCACAGTAAATACCCAACGGAATAGACAATATACCCAATCCAATCAGGGTGTTAATGGCATTGAATGTAGTTTGCACTGGTGTAGATTTCAAAGAGATGATGATCTCGTGTTGTTCTTCATCGATCAAGACAACTTCATCCTCCTTGGCGACAATGCCAGAATCTGATGATAACAATGGAGTGTCTTCAAAAGTTGGTAACGATGTTGGTTGCTGATGATGCTTTGTCGCAGAAGAAATGGAACCACCAGTGTCACTGGTCGTGCCAGTAGACAGCACCAAGTTTGGTATCTGAGCTCTTTGATCTGTGCCCAATGATAGGCGAGGCGAATGCACTGATGATGGTTGGCCTAAATAGTCCTCTGCCGAGGTGGATAAGTAATTCACAGATCTTCTCAAGGACGATGCAAAATTGTTCAGAGAGTTAGCACCACCATAATCAAGAATCGATCCTCTTCTGTTGTATCTGATAGGAACTGACGTCGCATGTGATGCTGTGTACTCCTCGATTGGAGAACTGTTCACTGAGTCTTGTGTGGTGTTGCTTTCAGAATTCGACATGGCTGCAGACGAGTAACCCTCACTTTGTTGAGCAGTCATGGTAAGAGAATTGGATCAAGAATTAATTGCTTAATTTGGGAACGGAGTATCAGTATCTGAATGAAAATTTTAATTATGATCGAAAAAAAGAAAAAAATTCAATAAATGAGTGTATATGGAAACAATGGGGACTAAAACAAGAACAACATCCAAATTCAGGGTTCACTTTAAAAACCTGTGGTACACAAAATAAGCCAAATAAAATGCAATTCGATAACGCAAAAGAAAGAAAAAAATCTTCGCTAAATTTCAAGCGTCGATTGGTCGATTTTTGACTACTCGCGTCTGTGTGGGTCATTTGACGATTTTTTCTTCTTCTCTCTCCAAACATGTTTTTTTTTTTTCAATGATTGATATTCCATGAAAATGATTGAAAGATGGGGGGAGAGAATACAAGGAGTTACAAGTATACCACCTGGATTTTCTGAGGTAGATAATTATAGATTCAAATCAATATGCTAAGGACATTACCAAGGGCATTTCCGTTGAGTTACAACTGCAAGAATGTCTGTATACGGAGATTTTCAAAGTCATTGAATCTCCGCAATCAAGTCGTCGATGGAGAGGATTTGAATCATAAATACTCAAATTCGTTGATTCTTCCAACGACAACGTTGCCTCCTAGATCAGATGCAAAGTTGATCAAGGATACTATAATCCCACAGACCACGACAGAGTTGTACAAATGGAACATTGAAAGACCAACTAACGGTGATTTGAACAATGTGTTTATCCTTCATGATGGTCCTCCATACGCAAACGGGGATTTACACATTGGTCATGCATTGAACAAAGTGTTGAAGGATATCATAACGAGATTTGAATTGATGAAGGGGAAAATCGTGCATTACAAGCCTGGTTGGGATTGCCATGGGTTACCCATTGAATTGAAAACGTTGGAGAAATTGTCCAATGAAAACAAACAAAAGGAAAAGGCACTGAAGAAAAAATTGAAGAAACTCACAGACAAGGACTCCCAGGAGTACAAGGATCTAGCAAGTCAAATCCATTTGATTAAAACAAGTAAATTGAGTCCATTAGATATAATCAAATTGTCCAGAGAGCATGCACTCAATGCGCAAGCCAACCAATCCAAATCATTTCAAGAAATGGGTATCATGGGTGATTTTGCAGATCCATATTTGACGTTGAGGAAATCATACGTTGTCAATCAATTGAAAATCTTTAAGAAATTGTTTGACAATCAATTGATCAAAAGACAAAGAAAGCCAATTTATTGGGGGGTTGAAAATGCCACTGCTTTGGCAGAGGGTGAATTGCAATACAACACTCAACACATCTCCAAGACTGCATTCGTCAGATTCCCAATCACTTCATTGACAGACAATTTGAAACACTTAGGTGAAGACATAGATGCATTGATTTGGACATCCACTCCATGGACGTTGGCATCAAATAGAGCCATAACCATCAATAAGGGCTATGATTACACTGTATTGAAATCGTCTGATGACAATGAAAGACCTATCCTTGTGGCCAATGATTTAGCAGATTCTGTGATTGAGTTAAATACGAATTATTCAAAAACAGGTATAATCGTCACCGGGGATGATTTAGTCGGTGTTAAATACTGTAATCCGTTGTACAATGATCCAACCATGGAATTCCCAATTATTTCCGGTCGCCATGTGACAAACACATCCGGTACCGGGTTGGTTCACACTGCTCCAGGTCATGGTCATGATGATTATCTGGCTGGTATAGAATACGGTATTGACATTTATTCCCCTGTCGATGACAAAGGTAGATACACAGATGAATTGCATCCAAATTTGAAAGACCTTGTTGGTATGAAGGTTTTAAAGGAAGGTAATACTACAATTTTGAACAAAATTACAGAATTGGGAATGCTTTTCCATAAAAACGAGAACTACGTTCATAGTTATCCATACGATTGGAGATCCAAGAAACCAATCATCATAAGAGCCACGACACAATGGTTTATTGACGTTTCCAAGATTAAAGAGGACACCACAAACTCGTTGTCTAATGTCACATTTGTTCCTGAAAGGGGTTACAATAGATTGAGTTCCTTTGTGAAGACGAGAAACGAGTGGTGTATTTCTAGACAAAGATCGTGGGGTGTTCCAATTCCTGCAATCTACGATACAGTTAAGGATGAATCCGTCATGGCTGATGATGTGATCGATACAATCATTCAAAGAATATCAGAAAGGGATATAGAAGGCTGGTTCAGTGATGATGACATTAAGGACTGGTTGCCTGAAAGATTGCATGATCAAGCCGATACTTTGACAAAGGGTAAGGACACAATGGATGTTTGGTTTGACTCAGGTTGTAGTTGGCAAGTTATTCATGATTACCTGACTAAAGAAGGTTTATTGGATAAAGCAAATGAGAGAGGTTTCTTGGCAGATGTTTACTTGGAAGGTTCTGATCAACACCGTGGTTGGTTCCAATCGGCAATTTTAACTAAAATGGGTATCAGAAAACCGGAGGAACCAATAGTGTTACCATACCAAAAGATTGTCACTCATGGTTTTACTTTAGATAGTAACGGAGATAAAATGTCAAAGTCTCTGGGTAATACTATCGCCCCTGCAGATATCTTGAAGGGTAACAAGCAAATTCAAGTGCCAAGCTTAGGTATCGATGGATTAAGATTATGGGTTGCCCAGGCAGATTACTCCAGTGACGTCGCCATTAGTTCAACTATCTTGAAACATGTTGAGGGTAACTTGAGAAAGATCAGAATTACATATAGATTCTTATTAGGTAATTTGAATGACTTTGAAGCAAAGGATACTGTTCCATTTGACCAATTGCCTGATTATGAAAGATTTATCTTGTCCAGATTACATCAACTACAAGAAAAAGCTCTCGCAAACTACAATGCCAACAACTATTTCACAATGATCAAAGATTTGAACTATTTCTTGAATGTTGAGTTGTCTGCTCTTTACTTTGATATCAGAAAGGATATTTTGTACACTGAATTGGCTACATCATTTAAGAGAAGAGCCACACAAACTGTGTTTGTGGAAGTGTTAAAGACATTGATTGGTATAACATCACCCGTGTTACCAATTACCAACCAAGAAGTGTGGAATAACTCTAGTTCTGTCATCACTGATGGTTATGCATCACCATTTATGAAGGGTTGGTACACCACTCCAGAACATTACTTAAATGAACAACTTGAACAGGAATTCAAGGAGTTGCTAAATATTAGAGGTAAGGTTAACAGTGCTTTTTCATCTGTTGCTAAGGCTGAGAATAGTGTTATATCAACCACTTCTGAAATAAAGGTTATTGTGAAACCTGTTCAAAATTCAAGCTACGCTTCACTACTTGAGAAATATAAGGATTTCTTAACAGAGTATCTATTAATCTCTAAATTCGAACTAGGAGAACCAGTTAATGATTCTGATGTTTTGGCCACTTCTGAACTTGATGATGGATCAAAGGTCTATATCTTGAAGAGTGATAAACATAAATGCTACAGATGCTGGAGATATGCAAGAGATGAGGACAACGACTTGTGCGACAGATGCGAAGACGTTATTTCGCATTTATGATATGATTATAAATAATATGTATATATGTATAAACTTGTAAATAATAAAAGAGTTGATTTTAATTCACTTCAAATAAAACACATACCCTATTAAAGGTATTATTGTCGTTTATCACGTGCTGAAAGCGGTTTATCTTTCCCTTTTGAGAATTCCAACCTATACACATCATCTACGACTAAATAGTGTTATCCGTATGTCGACAGTCATAAAGTAAAAGTATTCAAGTCGACACTACTCTGTGTTTCCAATTTAGGAAGGAAATAATTATAGTTCAACAAGAGCACAAGAGCACAAGAGATCCTGTTTTGGGAGGTTGTGCTCTTGCTTTTCTTTTGGTATACATATGGTGAAGATCTTCATTTCCTTTTGTTCTTGTTTTTTTTGCTTTTATCCTCTTGTCTTCTTTTGTGCTTTTTTTCTTGAAAGGGGCTGTCTGATTTGGTTTCCTTGTAATTATAGCCTTGTACCCCTCTCTTCTCTCTTTGTTCTTTTTTTCTTTTTGATCTCTTTGTTTGAGTTTCCGGTCATTTATATGCATCTTTTGTATGTTTCCGGTCTTTTGTATCCCCCATCTATACAAATTTCCGCTCCTATAGTCTTTTAACCACATGATCGTGATGTAGATTACCACACAAAGAAACAGTGGTAAGGAAAGGGAGAATACTAGGGGGGAATGCATGTCTAAAACCTTAAACTACTCTCTTACTCAGACATGGGAGCAGATGCATAGTTCCAATACGATTTTGGGTAAGTTTGGCTTATACTTTGCCAAAAATTTCTGCTTAACCCCGTTTGGAAGTAACCAATTTCATATAAATCAAATTAAATACGGATTAGGGTTTAGACACATGCATTATAGTTTTCTACACAGTATATATATAAAGATAGCTTGTACTTAGAACTTCTACTCTTTTGTTCTCGCAGTCAATCCATATTCACCCGTGACTGGAAATTGGCGGATCGCGATTTATTTCGTTTCGTTGAAGTATATACATGTATTTGTCGAAGTGGGTAAGATCACACACTATTTAGTCAAGTTTAACTTGATTCTAACTAATTAGAAGGTAACTAGCTACTGTTTTACCTGTTTATAGAATATAGATTACACAAATGTCTGCCCGTGAAAGTACGTCTTCCTATCTACCTAATTTTTTTTTCATTGGAAATCAAATACTAACAAATTCATTGTTTTGACCAACATTTGATTAGGATTTCAATTTGAGTACGATGCATTTCAACAAACAATTGAACAGTTGAATATTGGGTCAACTAAATTAAAACAACAAATGGATGAGCGTGTGATAGTGTTGGCCACAGTGAAGGAGGCCCCAAAGGATCGTAAATGTTATAGAAATTTAGGTGATGGTTTAGTGGAAACAACTGCTGGTGAAGTGGTGACGGTTTTAGAGGAAGAACTGAAGGAAATGACTTACCACTATAACAACTTTGAAAAAGATTTGAAGGATAAAATGAAGGAATTTGAAACATGGAAAACCAAGAACAATGTTAAAATTGTGAAAGCCTAACTAATTTGATACAACAACTACATTCATTACCCGACCTTTGCTGATATTTTTTTTCTACTCATTTATAGTAATAATATAAAAAAAAGCTTAAACTTAAACTAAACGTATCTATTTGGCAACTTCTATAAGTTGTTAATAGATTTAATTTGATTTTAAATTTAATAAGATAAATGTGAGTAAATTGTGAAGAATGATGAACTAACTCAGAGGAACCTTTCTCCGTGAGTGCTGATCCTTTCTTCTGAGGCGGTAAACTGTGAGACACTTTGCTCCTATTCATTGCAAGCATTTAGTCTGGAAACACAGACTAGTTTCAATTTTAGTAGAATAGTTTGGTTTCGTTGATTGTCTCAATTACCATTTGGGGAATAATAAGATAAATGTTCTTATTTAAATCAGTGAATTGTGAGAGTTCAGAAAGGTTTATAAATGAACTACATTCCCAGTTTCATTCCGATTCGTACACAGACCACATTTTCCCTATACTCATTTCATCAATTGTACCGATTAACAGTAACATTAGCTATGAAATTAATATAAGAGAGTAAAAGTCGAATCAGGTTTAAAAATGAGTCCTTCGAACACTACACAAAAAAGTGGTGGAGTTGAGTTATTGTTTGATAAAACTATGGAAAAACTTTTGTGCTCCATCAATGACATTGAACAACGTATCAGTGGTGCCAGTGGTTCACATATAGATGATATCAAATGTTCTGAATTAGAGAAATCGATTAAAAGAGCCCTGAGAGTGTTCCATAAGTTGAGACAGAAAATTAACATTAAATCCATCAACCAAAAATACAACAGATACTTGCAATCGGCTTACTCGGGGGAAGGGCAAACTAACTCTACTATACTCCATGGGTTCCTCGTGAGTACCGTCAATGGTATTATCCAATACAACACACTTTTGGTTCATCAATATTCTCAAATATTAGCAGATATCAGTGTGATTTGCACAAATGGATTAGCCCTGAACAAAGGCGATGTCCAGGTGCCAGATTGTGACAAACATGAAATAATTTTAGCAATGGCAGTCAAGACTATTAAAGTCGGACGGAACTTGAGAGACTTGGGACTGAAATACAAAGTCATGCTTGTCAGACTGGAATCTGTTGAATTCCAAAGGTTGTTGTATGAGTTAATCCCTGCATACAAGGAGTTAAAGGATGCGTCTTATTTTGATTTTACGATACCTGAAAAGCAAAGATTGGCACAAAAATGGCATAACACTTATTTACTACAAGTTGTGTATCAAACGCCAGAGAGTTACATTGAATCAGAAAGGTTAAAGGGAGTTTCTTATTTAGAGAATCATGCCTGTCGCAAGCTGGGGAAACAAGTTGGATCAGATGAAAAGGCAGATGAGTTGGTCACCAAAGCGAAACAAGATGCATATGAACTTGTTTGGTCAATAACGTCATTGCCAACTACTGGTCCAAATAAACGTCGTTCACAGTCACTGGCAATCACATCTTACTAATACTCATATATACGAAGATATCCAAATCACTTTTCTAGATGTATTTTATATATATATATTTATATTAATAAACATAAACAAGACAAAAAAAACTAACAAAAAGTACAAAGCAAATTACAAGATAAAATGGTATTCTTTTTATTGAGAATCTATTTCTCCTTCTTTCCATCAGTCACCTTCTTAGATATTTGTTTACCACTAGTAGCGTATAACCAGACGAATGCAAACCAACCAATCACGACTGCACCGTAAGAGGCAATATACACCCAGGAGTTGGTAATTTCCCATGATCTTGGGTATTCGTCATTGGCCAAGTGTCTCACAGGAACGACAACAGCTTCATCGATAAAGGTCCATCCTGGTCTCTTGTAATCGATCTTGTAAGTGAACATACCGTGATGGTCTGGAACTTTAAATGTAGTAGAGTAAACACCTTCCTTTTCCAATGATAAGGTCAATCTATAGTAAGGATCCAACATAACAAATTCCAATTGTAAATCATCCAAATCATTCAATGGAACCCAGCTTTCAGCATCCCAGTGGGACAATCCAATTTCAAACTTTGTCACATCTCCGACCTTGTAATTGCTTTCATTAGTGGCAACGTTGTAGTTATTTATGAAATCGGTTCTAATTAAACCAGTTAATTTTAAAGTGTAATCAATTAAATCATTGACAATTGCGTCACTGAAATGGTCATCGGTAAAGAATGAATCTGAACCTGCCCACGTCAATCTGGCATTGTTTAAACCTTGGAATGCCACGATTTGGTAACCCTGGTCACCAGAGTGCCAGACAGATTCCTCAGAGAGCACACCATCATCCACGTTTTGGGACAAGGACGTCTTTGTAGCTTGTAACACAGGGATCAACAATTCCGAATTACTCAATAAGGCAACGGAACCTCTTGTATACGACAATGATTCAATTTGTGCACCGGTTAATGATTTAAATTCAGGGTTGTCAATCACGGATGGTTCCTTTGAGAAATGGTCAACAAATTTAAAGTTCTTTGGAGATGGGTAAATACCCAATTGGTTCAAAAAGATGGCAATGTCAGTTTGCACACCACCGTCGTTGGTGATGATTAACAAATTACCCCCATTTTCTGAGAATTTGAGTAAATCTGAATCCTCTATCAACGATTTCGACTGTGTTGGGAAAATGATGATATTTTGGTACAGCATTTTATGACCGTTATTGGTAAAGATACTGTTGTCAAATTCATACGATGATTTGATATCATACTCTAATGACTTTGTTGTTAATAATTGTAAAAATTTGGAATGGGTACTCTTGAAACTGTCATCGGATTTATCATACAACACCAAAGTCTTTGAAAAATCAAATGGAGACTTCTTTTGCGCAGCGTAAGTGAAAGACAAAAATGTCAGTAGGGGCACCAATAAGCTCAGAAGATTCATTATAATTGTGTCTGTACTTCAATTGATAATTCAGTTTCCAACGGATGAGTAGTTGTGCACTGTAATTTTGCTGTTGCTGTTGTTTTTGTCACTGAATACAGTAGTCCCTCTCTCTGTATGAAAACACGTACACTTTTCATCTCTTTCGAAGAGCAAAAAAAAGAACGAACAAAATTTCGCGTCGATCTACCGTCGATCGACGTGAAATGTGTTTTTTTTTCTCTTTTTTGTTTGAAGGAGACAAGAAGACAAGACGACAAGGTTAATCTAATTAGATGATATGATACATATGGAACTCGGTCCATGTTGATTGGCATTGTTTCATGTGCAGATCCAGATACGTTAAATCAACTTAAACCATGACTACAGAGGAAACTAATGTCTCTGAAAAAGAGTATGAATTGTCATTTGCTGAAACGTACAAGAAATTAAACGAAGCTGAAGTCGCAGCAACAGTATGTACTTTATCTATATATTTGAATTGATTATTGAACTCAGGTAAGATTTGAATAATTGAATTGTATTTACTAACATAGAAAAATTAAACATTTTAAAATGTTATTTTTTCACCTTTTTTGTATTATAGCAAATGGAGAAATGGTTAGATCAACTTGAAAGCCGAATGGATGAAATGGAGAAGGAAGCGTCTGAGATGTTATCCTCTAAAACACCAGAAGACAAACCAGCCAGTTAATTTTGTTGATCTCCTAAGTGATTCATGACTTGGTAACGTCATATATTATTTTGGAGTTCCACGTTCTAGTATTTCTTGTTATCTTTTCTTTAGAGTTTCTTTCTTTTAATTCATATATATATTTCTTAGTTGTTTACTATTGTATTCTAATCACGCCGATCTACAAGCTTAACCGCCTGTGTTTCGTCTCTCAACAACAGTCATTTATCATGAATCATTCTGAACCTGAGAACATAAACGTAATCGTAAACATTAGGCATACGTGTATGTAAGACCTGTAAATATACATATTATCACAACAATGACACCACCCACCACGAGGGTATTTGAAACTCCGAAATGACTGGGAAAATTGCCTCGTTTCTCTCACCGCAAAATGTCCATTTCATTTAGAAGGACACGCTTTCCCATCACATACCCCATGTACTTAACATACACGACTCATTGACACAACTCGTTATACATATACTTTGATAGACACAGTTACAATTGTACAATGGCTGTTGAACAATTAGATGATAAGGTCATCTTGACTTCTCCGACAAACCCAAAGACTCAAATCACTGTGTTAAACTATGGTGCCACTGTCATTTCATGGACCATAGACGGTGAAGAACAGTTATGGTTATCCACTGCTGCCAAGTTAGACGGTTCCAAACCTGTCAGGGGTGGTATTCCACTTGTGTTTCCTGTGTTTGGTAAATCCACTGCTGTTGGATTCTCTGATTTACCACAACATGGATTTGCTAGAAACTCAACTTGGGAATTCTTAGGTCAAACAAAGGCTGATCCACCAACTGTTCAATTCGCATTGAGCCCAGAATTGGCTAATCAGGACGTGTACAGTAAATGGGACAAGGGTGACAATGACTTCACATTGATCTTCGAAGTGCAATTGAATAAGGATTCCATTGAAACTTCCATTGAAGTCAGTAACGTTGACTCAAAGGCTTGGAAATTCAACTGGTTGTTCCACACTTATCTACAAGTCGATGACATCGAAGATTCATTGGTTAACAATTTACCAGGTGAAACATGTTACGATCAAGTGATCAAGGAAACGTACGTTGACAAACACCCAGTGATTGATTTCAATGGTGAAACCGATAGAATCTACAAGCAAGTGGACCCAGAAAAGGTCATTCAAGTCATTGACAGGGGTCAAGTCATTCACAACGTTGATAGAAACAATTTACCAGATGTCGTTGTTTGGAATCCATGGATTGAAAAATCTGCCGCTATGGGTGATTTTGAACCAAAGACTGGTTACTTGAAAATGGTTTGTATCGAACCTGGTCACGTCCATGACTTTGTCGAATTAAAACCTGGTACCGTTTGGAAGGCTTCTCAAACCATTCACAAGAGCAAGGAAATTAAATTGCAAGCTGTGTGATTCAGATATTTAAAAAAAAACACTACTGTTTCATTTATTATATTTGTAAAATTGTTTTACATTGAATATATAGCTAGTTAACCCTGATATAAGTTCTATTTTTATATACATATGTGTTGTTCTTGTTTTAATGGTCACCAGACCCAGATCGGTCAACGAAAACAGTGTCTTGTTCAGTAATTTTGAAAGGATTCTTCGGTAGATCGGGATTGAGTCTCATTCCCAATCTGTCAACTTCTGGGAATCTAACTTTAACTCCTAAATTTCTTTTCGACCACCATTTCCTGGTCAGTGTTGAAGGGGCAGGTAATCCATGACCTAACACGTATTCATCCTCATCTTCTTTATGTGATAGCGCATTTCCGGTGTCCTCGATAACATAATTTCGTATTGGTTCATTTGTATTCATGATATTACGTAGCAGTTCATTCTTCTTGGTTTCATAAAGCTGTTGTTCAATTTTCTTCTTCTGGTCCTGGTTAACAATGTCGACAAGACACATGAAAACGGCGTAAACAGGTTTGTGATCACTGAAACAAATATCATTCGCAGATCCATAACACAGTTGTTTCAATTTCAAATCTCTGGTACGGTTCAAGATTCTATCTGTCCACGCAGGGATTCTTTCCTTTTCACTAGTATCATAATTATTAGTACCCTTGTCGTATTTATATGTAGGAGAGAATTTGATTTCCATTTCATTGAAATATGGGAATGACTCTCCCTTTGACATTTGAGAGTTTAATTGATCTTTTTCAAATAAAACCTTCAGGTCTCCCGATTGAATTAACGGCTTGACAATTTCATTGGGTAAATCGATTCGAAAGTTGAAATCACCCATCCACACAATTAAATTGAAGTCCCTCACTGTTCTGTTATGTCTGAACCTCAATGCTTTAACGATAGTCTTGTAATTTGTGTGTCTTTCAATAACATTGTTTTGACCAGCAGCTAAATGGCTCACTACAAACAAAAGCTTGTTCTCACAGTAATTGAAACTAATACCGACTCCACCTTTGTTAACACTCATACCCTTCATACCAGTCTTAGTCGAAACACTTTCAATGTTACTGATATTGTCAATTTGATCACACTTAACGTAAACCAACGATAAAATACCACCAAGTTGTTCATTTTTAATTAACATGTAATCATCACCTAGCAGCTTCAGAATTTTGTCTTCCCAAAATAACTTTATTGATGGATCGATGTTCATGATCTTACTTGGTGTCAGTTCCACAACTTCTTCCAATCCAATTATCACAATATCATAATCAGAAGTAACACCTTTATCCTGAGGAAATATCCAGGAAGACAAATCACCCTCGTACATTTCGGCATTAACGTTAAATGTACCAGAATAGATCAATAGTTCCCTCACAGTTGTGAATTCTGTTTTGCGTTTATGTAATTCCTTAACAATGAAATCATGAATTGGATCAATGAGTTTAATATCAGGATCTCCTCGTCTACCTAATAATCTGTCGAATCTGTCTTGTTTATTGATATTATACGTGTGTGTCCCTGACGCATACTTCTTTGAATGTTCAGCAACTTTACCGACAATACCACCAGTCTTATTTTTAATTTTTCTGGCAACATATTTATCAACCATTTTCGTTAATTGATGTCCATTAGCATCCCATAATGCTGAATGTCTTTCCCAGAAACCAATATCCACGTCGAAACCAATCTCCTCGTGAAATAAATCAATCATTTCTTCACTGATTTTTTTAGCAATATCATCCATTCTTTCCATGGAACTCAATGAATTAATTAAAAAAGTGCCCATTTGTTTGAATTTTAATGTACCACCTTGTCCTCCAAATGGTTGACAACTTCTAAAACTGTCACCTAAATCACGAATCAAAATATTTGTATCATAATGACCAAATTTAGACACATCAAGTTTAACGTATTGAATCACATTTGGATAATAATCGATTTGTTTTAGTGATTCATGGTATGCTTCACTCAATTCAGTTTGGTTTCCCCTTCTAGATAGGGCATCTATCACAAAAACACCACCAAATTTGGTAACAATATTATCGAAAAACCGCTCAAAGGAATGTCTTGAAGCTTCAATGGATCTGGTGAATTCAATCTTTGTAGAAAGCAATTGACTTTCTAATTTATAAAATAATGGTACGTTACCCCTGAGTAACACAAAGGAATACACAAAGTCTTTATTATCGGTGATGACAACTTCAGTTTCGATAAACCCAGTCACATTACCCTCATCGTCCATACAATAAGGGCCAAGCATCTCACCTTCTTTTAAACAATCCTGTTTGGATATTATAGTCATTAAATAATCATGATTCACGGTCAATGTACGGGCAAATCCTCTTGTTATTGTCACTAAGAATCCGCCTTTGTCAAACACCTCTTGTTCGGCCATGGAGAGTCTATTCTTGAATGAAACCAATTCTTTCAACATGTGTCTGTTCCAAACATATTTCCCATTGAACTGATCTAATGACGTGATAAACATGGAGTTAGAGAGGACCCGTTCTTGCATGTTTGAACAAATGTCGAATTCGTCAGAGTAATAGAAATTCCCACTTGATAGTAGTTTGTTTATTTTGTATATTGGAGATTCAAACACAGTTGGACCACTCTCCACACCGGCATCACTTACCAGATCCTCATCGTCTTCCAACATATGAATCGGATCCAGTAAACTCTCATGCCTGTATATGTCGAATTCATCACTGTTTAAACACACAAAGTTTGTGTTTTCAATTTGATAGATGTAACTGTGCAGTTTCACTGATCCAACTTCGGTTCTATCAGTGACAAATCCAACAAATGTGTACCCCTTGATGTTAATAAACCCCAATATTCCATATATGTTGTTCTCTTCGTTGTTAAACATTGGCATTTGTTTGTATTGAGACAAGTTTATGGAGCTTTCTGTCAAGAATTCTATAATTAGCTTTGGAGCATTCATGTGTTTAGATATGTCCTTCAACAGAAGGGCATATCCATTGGATACCACCGCAATCGATCTAGGAGATTTATTTAAGTAAATCTTCATATTGAGATGATAATATCCTTGATGAATATACAATTGGATGGATGATCAAGTATATATTGTATACTGGGAAACTTAACTATACGATTGTGCCTCTTTTTTTTGTTTGGTATTTATGTATTGTGTAAAAAATAAATGTGCGATCCGATTAAATTGGACTAAAAAATAAACACAGTTCATCAAATGAACTTTACAATTCAGTACAACATTACAATCACAACATCAACACATTATAATTGATTATTGGACAAGTAATAGTATTTTAAGAACAAAGAAGGAATCAAATTGATTTTGTAGTAGTAAAAAATATGAGTAATAAATAAAAAGATGCACTATTTAGTAGGTGAAAAAAAAAAAGATAGAAAAACGTATATACATTAATTTTGATCATAGATTGTCAATTAAACCTTAACCACACCTTTCAAGACGCATTGGTTGAAACAGGAGACTAACGCATTGAAACCAGCAACAGAGACATCTTCATCAATACCAACACCCCAAACTAGAGATCCGTTAACATTACAACCGATATATGACGCAGCCTTAGAGTTGGAGTCATCACCTAGGGAATGTTCATGGTAGTGTATAACCTTTATTGAGCTGCCAGTCTTCTTGGACAATGCATCTGTGAATGCAGAGATTGGACCGTTACCGACACCGGATAACTCCACCACAGGTGAACCATCTTTGGAAATTGTAGCATTGATGGATCTTTCCTTCACAGACTTGTTTGAAATTTCATAAGAATCTAATTTGTACACATCGCTAAAGTCCTTATCATCGTCACTGATTTTGATCAAGTATTGTTCTTTAAACAAATCGACAATTTCGTTAACCTTTAATTCTCTTTCCAAGATTTCAGACTTGTTTTGCACAATCTTGGAGAATTCAATTTGTAAACCTCTTGGTAAATCCAATTCCAAGTTTCTCAAAATGATCCAGGCGGAACCACCCTTACCTGACTGAGAGTTAACTCTGATGATGGCCTCGTACGTTCTTCCAATATCGGCAGGGTCCAATGGTAGATAAGGCATTTGCCAAACTTGCTTGCCAGCTTGCTTCTTGAAACCCTTCTTGATGGCATCTTGATGAGAGCCACTGAATGCACACACCACAAGTTGACCACCGTAAGGAGCTCTTGGATGAACGGGAATCTTGTTACATTTTTCGACAATGTCAATAACAGATTTCATATCGGAGAAATCCAATTTTGGAGAGATACCCTGAGTGTATAAATTCAATGCCAAAGTCACTAAATCCACATTACCAGTTCTTTCACCGTTACCAAACAAGCAACCCTCCACTCTGTCTGCACCAGCTAATTGAGCCAATTCAGCGGCAGCCACTGCACAACCTCTATCGTTGTGAGGGTGTAATGAAATGCACACACAGTCTCTGTCACTTATATTCTTGGAGAAATATTCAATTTGGTCGGCGTAAACGTTTGGTGTACACATCTCCACAGTCGCTGGTAAATTGAAAATGATTGGATTTTCCCTAGTTGGTTCCCAAGCACTCTTCACGGATTCACACACTTGAAGAGCAAAATCAGGGTGGGTATCGGAAAATGTCTCTGGAGAAAATTCAAATGACCATTTGGTGTTCACCTGAGCAGGGTCATCCTTTGTCAATGATCTAACCAATGCAGCACATTCAGTGGCTAATTTTAAAGTCTCCTCTTGAGTCAAGCCAAACACAATGTTTCTGAAACAATCCGAGGTGGCCAAATAAATGTGAACAGTGGCATTCTTAGCACCCTTCAATGACTCCACCGTTCTTTTAATCAAATCTGGTCTACAAGGGGACAAAACTTGAATGGACACATCTTCAGGAGCGTAATCGACACACCATCTAGTGAAATCAAAATCAATCTGTGATGCTGATGGAAAGGCAACTTCAATCTCTTTGAAACCAATTTCAATCAACTTCTTGAAATATATCTTCTTCTCCTCGACAGACATTGGATCTGGTAATGATTGGTTACCGTCTCTTAAATCAGTAGATAACCATCTTGGAGGTTTGGAAAAAGTGTTATCGGGCCAAGATCTTGATGTGATCTTTAAATTTGATTGGAATGGTTTGTATTTAACCGATGGATCTGTTAACATAGGCATTTTGTTTGAAATTTGTTATTATCAGTATATTTTCAATATAACAACTATGAACTGAATAGAATAATACTGAATTGAATTGATTTGATTTTTTTTCTTTCTTTGAAATATATAAAGAAAGAAAAGAAAATCAAGTATATTTATTGAAATTTAAATCTCCATCGACTAAAATGAAAAATTAGTCATATATTTCAGTATATCAACCCAATCCAACCCATGAACGGCTAAACAAATCAAAAATTTAAAAAAAAAAACTTTTAAAAAAATTTTCGAAAGTGTCATACAAAAAATTGTGTAAAATGCGGGGGGCTCCGATTATATAAAGTGGGGGAAAGAGGGGGGAGAGGTGGGTATAGTAACAGTAACCTGGAAGACAATTGTGGCAAGTTTGGTGGCAAGTTTGGTGGCGTAGTTTTCTTTGTGTGGAATCATTGATATGATCCTAGAACTTGATGGGTAAAGATGCAAGCAAAGCAAATACATGCGGCAAAATACCCTAACGCTGGAATGGTTAATAATGGTAACATTTTTTGTACTGTACTGTATTGTATTGTATTGTGTAATCTGATAGTAGTTTGGTTGTGGATAAGAATGCACTAACTTCTGGTTGGTGTTTTAGTTTTCTGTGTTTTTTTTTTTTTTTGTTTACAAAGACAAATACAAAGACAAAAGTAAAAGAGGAAACCAAGGGAAATTGGTTGTTCTTATATCATGTTCGGTGATCTAGTACAGAAAAGAAAATGGGAAACACAGTATAAAATATAACTATAAATATATATGTACAGATTAGAAAATGATAATAAATTATCATGTATTTTTGATGTTGTTTCTTCAATAATCCTCAATGAAAAGAGTTTTCTTTTTAAATATCTTGAAAGTGCCCCGTTTTTGATCAGAACATAATACATGTAATATCTCTTGTATTATACAAATCGACGTTTTAATCCTGCTGTCGACGCGTCGATCTTTGTATTCTCTCAATTTTTTTTTATATGTGTATCTTAAGATGAGCTTATAATCTTATTATGTACAAATACAACTACAGGTTCTTCAATCAATCGATGAATAAGAGACGATCTAAATCAGATATAAACGCATAGAATAATCATATAAATAATGTCTACAGTTACAGTTGAAGTTGAATTTCTGTAAGTTTTTTTTTTCAAAAAAAAATTTCATTCTCTTTTGAATCAAAATGGACCATTTACTAACAAAAGAGTTCATGATTTTTGGTTTTTTTCTTGTCACCTTATCTCATACTTTATATAGTGGGGGATTAGATATCATATTTGGAGGTGTTAAACAATCAGAGATCACATTACCAGCTAACTCCACAGTGCAAAATCTATTGACAAAGATAGCAGATACTTTGTTGGTGGATGAAAAGGACTTTGATGTGTTTATAGAGGAAGGTACAGTGAGACCTGGAATTCTAGTGTTGATCAATGATACAGATTGGGAGTTGGAAGGTGAATTGGAATACGTCTTGGAAGAAGGTGATTTGATAACATTTACCAGTACACTTCATGGTGGTTAAAATGTTTGTATGTTATATTATAAACCATTATTATCATTTATCATTCATTATATATGTATGTATATATGTATGTATGTATATACGTATGTATGCAAAGTTAAATTTTATCCAACTTACAACCCAATAATCCATTACCATTCCAATTATCAGTTGGTACCAAGATAATATGTTTCAGTTGATCGTCTGATTGTTGTCTTTGAATGATCAGTTTGATTTCCTTGTTTTTCGAATTCAACACAATGTCTTGCACTTGCAGTAAACTGGAAAAATTAGTGATGTTTAATGAAGAAAATTGTAACACTTTATCATTCACCAGTAAACCAGCAGCCATGGCAGGGGAACCCGGAACTACATGACCAATCTTAAGAAACGGCACCAACCCTTTCAAATTAGATGTATCGTTGTTGGTAATTGATTGGCCTTGGGACGTGGATTGGGTCTGTTGTTCAGGGGAAGACTGATCATGAAAGTGTTGTTGTAACTTTGTCTCTAGTAAATCAATCACCTGTTTTAAATCATTTCTAGCCTTGATAATCTCCACTCTGATCAATCTGATTTTCAACACATCGATGTCACCTCGTGGGAATCCATCCTTACTCAATAACTCGGTGGTCATATCAACGCCCTCCAATTTCAATTTATCAAACAAATCGGAAAGAAAAATCTCAATGGTAGATTTTAATTGTGAAAGTTGATCGAAAGGCAATGCATCAATCGATGAAACGTCATACTGAGGTTTAGGTATTTGCAATGCCTCATTCATTTTATCGTATTTACTAATATTAGTTTCAATTAATATTAACAAAATTTAACTTCAACTGAAATTCAATTCTTCTTCTTCTTCTTCTTCTTCTTCTTCTTCTTCTTATTCTTCTTTGTCTTATCATTCCTGTTTTTATTATGTCTCTTTTTTTCCGCCCTGCCAATTTTTTTTCTTCGTCTTTTTTTTTTCCTCTTTGGCGTTTCGCTCTCACGAAAAAAAAGTCTTCGAAGGTGAAAAATGAACAACTAATCAAGTTTTGGTTTTAATCTACGTAAGTGGTTCGTTGAGACTCTTCAATTTATTCTATTTCCCTTCTTCGTTTCTATTTTCAATTTCCAATCTCTGTCATTCAATAGATATATATATTGTATCCCACACAATGAAATTCACTAATTTTGCATTGTTAGCTTTATCTGCTTTCTCCGTTGTCAAGGCTGCTAAGGATGAACCAGCTTCAGATGAAGTCAAGTCCAAGTTCCAACCAACCAATGAAAAGCCATTCAATTTCAAGGTCACTTACGACGTTGAAGGTCGTGAAAGTTCTGAATTGTTGGATGTCACTAATGGTCAAACTATCGCAGTTCATTTCACATTGACTAACGGTGAAGAGAATGAAGTTGTCGTTGCCGGTGTCGGTGGTCAATTGCTTGACCCAGTGACTGGTGAAATTAAGGCCAACGTCACTGCCACTGATATTGGACCATTAACTGCTGCTCAAGATGAAGTTGTCAATTTCATCCAAAATGTTGGAATTGATTTAGAGCCAGCTGATTATGTGTTTTCTCCAGCTATTTACGTTGTTTTCAATGAAAAATTGATGGTTTTAGGTTCTAGAACTCAACTGTTACACGTTGAAGATGAACACATTTCTTTCTTCAATCCAAAGTTGTTATTCCTGGAATTAGTTTTACTTGCCACTTTTGGTGGTGCCGGTTACCTTGTTTACATTTTGTTTGGTCAAGATTACTTAGCCAAGTCTAATAAAAAGACCTCCTCTGGAAAAGCTTCTTCACCAGCTGCCTCTGGTGTTAAGAAAGCATCTGGTGCTTCTACTGTGGACAGCTCCTGGTTACCAGAAACCCATCTGAAGACTGCAAAGGCTGGTAAAAAGTCCAAGAAGGCTAACTAATCAGTGTGGAATCTGGCACAAAGATAAACAAAAACAAAAAAAAATAACTCTCCAAAAGTATCTCTTTTTTAAAATCTGTTTCTGTTCTGTTTTAATATAACATGAATTACTTTCCATCGATCAATTTCAAACAATCCAACAATATTCCATTAATTTCCATCTAATTATATATACATTCTATACTTTTAACTTTCTTCTCTTTTGTATATTATGGTCCATATGATGCTCTAATATAGTGCTATTCGGGTATTAACTGTATCGTTTTATTTGCTAACTTTTGTAATTTATTTTGGTATCTTTTTATGTAGATATATATATGTATGTGTGTCGAAAAAAAAATGATGAGTATGTTTGATTAACCAAAAATACTGAGTATCGAAATTTAGATGAAACAATGTTCATTATTAAAAAGGCATACATAGAAAAGCATTGGAAATTTTAGGAAAAAAAAAAACAAGTAAAAACATAATTATATGTAAAAAGAACATAAAGAGAGAAATATATATAAAAATCAATGGCAATTTTGATATATCAGATAAAAGTAAAAAATTATGGGATGCCTTTATAAGAATTGAAAGAATTATGTTCAAGCACCATTCTTTTCACCAGCAAACGCTTCTTCATTCTTTGCAACTATATCCTTGATGGCATCGTGACCAACATGATCCAGATAATCTTGAGAACTGAATGGATCAACTTCAGTGGTCTTAAACTTTCTAGCTGAAACTCCGTCGGCAAATAATTTATCTAATTCAGCAAAAGTTCTACCCTTGGTCTCTGGTAACTCAAAATATGCCCAGACGACAGCAATGAATGCAATACCACCCCATAAGAAACCAGACTTTGCCTTCCAGTTCCAAGCGGTTGGGTTCAACATACTTGGGACAATAGCAGCGTTGACGATACCAGCAATATTATACACATTTCTAGATAAGATGATGGTTTTTGTTCTCAATCTAACAGATGGCAATTCAGACACTAAACAGTAAGTGATTGGTCCGACACCTAAATCGTAGAAGAATGTGAAGATCAAAAGTAAGGAACCAATGGCCCAAGAAGCACTTGCTGAATGTTCA
This sequence comes from Ambrosiozyma pseudovanderkliftii, assembly GCA_003707895.3. Classification (NCBI taxonomy): domain Eukaryota; kingdom Fungi; phylum Ascomycota; class Pichiomycetes; order Pichiales; family Pichiaceae; genus Ambrosiozyma; species Ambrosiozyma pseudovanderkliftii. The sequence continues at coordinate 57,587 of PPLW03000038.1, forward strand.
ATTGTACCTAATCCACCGACCACTAACAAAATTGTTGTTTGAATGATTAATCCATACCAGTAAATTGTAAAACGACCCATTTTTTGGGATATGAACCATGAACCCAAAGTACCAATCAAACCTAAGGAATATTGGATGATAGAGAAGGTGAATGACATACTATCATCTAAACCGGCTTGAACATAGAAGTAAGTGGAATAACCCATCAACGCAGAACCAGTGATGTTTTGAATCAACCAAGTGATGCAAGCAACCCTTGTTCTTCTAAACGAACCATTTTTAAAACAATCGTAGTAAGAAACACCGGCAACTAAAGATTCTTCTTCTTTGATTGTCAATTGCATCTTATCAAGCATAGCATTGGCAACTATATTTTTGTCAGGTAATTCATCGCTAGCAGACAATAATCTTAACACTGAATGTCTTGCCTCTTCAGTTCTTCCCTTCTTTGTCAACCACCATGGCGATTCAGGAGCCAAATAAATACCAATAATAATTGGAACTGGCCAAACCCATTGGACACTGAATGGGATTCTGTATGAATGGATACTTTTCATATTTAGAACACCTCTTAGGACACCAGAAGAAATCAATTGACCAATAACCCAACAAGCATTAACGTATGTGGTTAAATAAACTCTCAATCTTAAGGGACAAACTTCAGCAGCGTACGACACGGTCAAAGTCTGGAAAGCACCCCAAGGTAAACCAAGAAGTGTCTCACCGACTAGCAAACAAGGTAAATCAGGAGCAAAAAACACAATGAAAATGAAACCAATGACCATAATCAAAGATCCGATCAAGGTTTTTCTATAACCGTATCTATCAGCAAAGAAACCTGCGAAGAACAAACCTAGAACCTCACCGACATTGACAGCCATGGACAAAGCTGTTTGCCACTTAGTTGGAATTTCATACCCGTTCTTTTTAGGGTAATAAGTACCAAACTTCTTCTTGAAACCAGGGAATGCGAAAAGAGAGTTCAATAAGTTTGTATCGTACCCTTCCATGATGATACAAGTGGATAAAACAATTGACCAACCGATAGCCTTTGGGAAAGTCTTCAAACCTTCTCTCAAGGTCATGGTCTTTTCTTGAGCTTCACTACCTTCTGCATTTTCACGCATATCAAGGAACTTGGACAAGTAATCCATCACTTCTTCAGTTTGTGGTTCACCGACAACTTCAGATTTGAAGTCTGCACTTGAGTCTTCAGAACTCTTCTTGTGGAAACCGCCAGCGGTTTGCACAGTAGATGGGTCCTTGACATCTTCAACGTGTTCTAACTTCATTGTTTAATGTAAAATTGTATCAGTAGAATTTGTCTGTTTATATTCTATTTATTGATTAGAAAACTAAGGAAATAAATATTTGATTATTAGATTTATATAGATAAAATTATTGAAATAAAGAGATGGATTGTAGATCTATTTATATGGAGTTTTTATTTTTGAACTGTTCTTAATTTTGTTTTCTTGTTAATTTAAAACCACTAATATAAGAATTGAGTGTATTATGAAACGCTTGTGATGATGTACCAATGTATTGTGACTTATTACACAGAAGAGAAATATAATGCTTCTCATCTATTATTTTCATTGTTGATGAAGTTATTTAAAATGAATGATGACTCCACTACACTCTAAAATAGAACCACATTGTGTGTATATGAAAGTCATCATTTCCATTGTAACTCCACAATATTCCCACTAAATTGGAAAATAGAATATTGAAAAGTTTATTGTTCAGATCGGGGTATATGTAATTAGAGAAAAAGAAACAAAAAATACCCCCCTCCTTCCTTATAATTGTCTCCATAACACAATCAGGGAGGATCTTCTATCTTCTATTTCGATATCCCCAGATCTTTTTTCCCATTATGGGGCATGGGCATCGCCGCATCTCTCTCCTCCTGTTGTGTGGAACAACTTTCAAGATCAATTTTTTAATTTTTTGAAATTATTTAATTTTTTTATTTTTTACTGGGTAATAATAATCCGGTCTAATATGGTGAATCTCACACACTCGCCGTTCGACACGATACAGTAAGTATACACGTCATGTGTCCACGGATATCATCATTATCAAATATCAATAATCAACTAACTATTACATGTGTATTTTAATTTACCTTTTGTTTTTGTTTTGTTTTTGTTTTGTTTTGCGTGTTCAGTTGAACGAACCTCCACTTTATACATTATTGCATAACGATAAACAAGCTTGGTAGATGGAATGACTCGAGTGGTGTATGTTTGATTTCGATGGTACTCATAATTAAACTAATTTACCGCTCATCTGGCTAATACCCCCCCCTCCTCCATCCCCATCATGCAATAAGGCCTACAATTTGCTTCTAGCTCTTATGTTTTTCCCTTCCCCTCCTCTATCGGGGAATGCGCAAGATTTCTCGCTGTAATTATCGCTTTGTATGCTGATCTTCTCCACCACTAATAGTTCACTGCATTTCGGGTTAAATGAAGAAAATGCCGCACGCATCTAGCACAAGGAAAAGTTAATTTCGGGCACGCCTTCCCATATCGATCGATGATGGATTTCTTTTGTTCAATAACCGCCATACAGAAGTGTGTTTGTGATTCAATAGAACGATTGATGATTACTGTTTTTTTTTTTCTAAGAAAAATTCAAGTTAGTAGTTTATTTATTTCAAACATAAATACAAAAAGTATACAAATAAAACAGAAATAAGATTTCCGTGGATAAGTAACCTATCAAAGAAAAAGAAATTATTCAACTAAGTAAATTCTTGCTTCGTATGGTTTTAGCTCCTTTTCATTGAAATCATTGTCTATGTTTTTTAGGATCAACTTCAATTCACCGGAGACTTTAGAGTTAAAAGGAATGGTGTCTTTAGTGAAGTTCAAAACAACTAATGCCTTCTCTCCATCCCTTGTCTTAGTGAAACTCATAACCTTTTCATTATCGTAATCAACATGGTCAAAGTCACCGTGAACTAACAATTTATTGTGTTTCTTTCTGACGTCTAATGCCTTTCTCCAGAAGCCCAGAACAGAATCAGGGTTATTGGTCTGCTTTCTAACATTGATTTCTTTGTAGTTATCATGAACTCTGGTCCAAGGTTCAACAGTGGAGAACCCCGCATATTCACTATCGTCCCATTGAACTGGGGATCTTGAATGGTCTCTTGCTAAAAGATTGATGTTGTCCAACAATTTTTCCTTCTCCTCTTTTGTTGCATCAGGGTGTAATTCCAAAAATTCTTTCCAATAATTGATGGTTTGAACATCCTTGTATTCTTCGATGTCCCAGTCTCTTGGAAGATTAACCATACCAATCTCTTGACCTTGGTATAAGAATAAAGTACCTGTCAATGCGACTTGTAAAGTGGCTAGCATCTTTGCTGAAACTTCCCAAAATTCAGGTTCGGTGGATCCAAATCTTGAAATACATCTAGGTTGATCGTGGTTTTCAATGAAAACAGTAGACCAAGCATCAGTTCCCCTTATGAATGAAGATTGCTCTTCAATGGCCTTCTTAATGTCTAACGTAGAGAATTCACTGTATCTAAATCTATCACCTTGAATGGCACCAAGATCAACCAAATTGAATAAGAACATCATATTCATTTCCTTTTCCTTGGCACTAACATATTTTAAGGCATCTTCTCTTGATGACATTCCAACTTCACCAACTGTCATGGCATCATAATTAGAGACAACCTTCTTGTACATCTCTTTATGAAACTCATGAATTCTTGGACCATTATGGGTTTGTCCAGGATCAGGAAAAACAAATTGATTATCTTCTTGGTCCTTTTTATGGCAAAATTTAGCATCTTCCAGTGGGTACTTTTTGGAGTACAAACCAGCGGTATCAATTCTGAAACCATCAACACCTTTATCTAACCAGAATTTCACAGCGGATTGGTAAATAGCATTTCTGGTTTCTTCGTTTTCCCAGTTCAAATCTGGTTGTTGTTTAGTGAATAATCTAAGGTAGTATTGTTCTGTCTTTTCGTCCCATTCCCATGCTGATCCAGAAAAGTAAGATTTCCAGTTGGTAGGCGGGTGTTTGTTACCATTTTCGTCGATCTTAGGATCAGCCCAAATGTACCAATCTCTTTTAGGATTTGTCTTTGAAGATCTTGATTCCTTGAACCATTCATGTTGGTCAGAGGTATGGTTGATCACTAAATCACAAATCAATTTCATACCCCTCTTGTGGATTTGTTTGATTAATTCATCCATCTCTTCCATAGTACCGTATTTTTCATCGATGGCCTCGTAGTCAGAAATATCATATCCCATATCTTCTTGTGGTGACTTGTAATGTGGGGATAACCAGATGACAGTGGCACCTAAATCTTTAATATGATCTAAAGTTGAAATGATACCTGCAATGTCACCCCAACCATCACCGTTTCCATCCTTATAAGATGCTGGCCAAATTTGGTAAACGACAGCGTCTTTCCACCAGGGTTCATCAGCGAATGTGTTTAATTGAGTTGCCTTTCTGCTTTGAATCTGTTGATCGACAGTCATAATGAATTCGATTGTGTTATATATTTCAAGATAATATAAATTTTTAGTACAAGTCTAATTGAGAGAAAGTTAATTCTGAGGCATGGAGATTGTGGGTTTTTGATTTATATTTATACACCAATTTAGGCCTCAGTAAAATCAAGGAATAGATTGTTCGGAATTCCCTGAAATGTGTATTCCCCATTCAAACAATCGCACATTATTTTTTGTGGGGATTCCCCATGGTACAGATCAATGCGATTCTAAGTCAGGCTTTTACGACTCCCAAAAATGATTTTCAGTGTGGTTATACCCCATTCCAGCGAGATTTTCTTCGAATCCAGTGCCGAGTTTTTCGAATAAATAGAGAGTGAATAGCTTTTAAACAATATCATTCAGGTTCAGATATTCAACTATACGAGATTGATAGTGTATGTATTCTTTTTATACTCTCAAATAACATGAATTTGCTAGTTATTGTCCACTAATTACCTTGAATTCGATTAGTTGGATTTGTCCCCTACACTAATTCAAATAGTTCTAATGGAAGATTTTCCGGAAAAATTACAATTTTCCCCGCAAAAGAAAAAAAAAGAAACGACCCACCCGCAAGTTTCACCATTCAGGACATAATGGAGATTAGATTTAGTAGAGCGAATTTCAGCCCTATCAGCTTTTCCTGAATGACAAATACCTCATGCTACAGCGTAAATGTCTTATTAAATGTAAGTTGGGCTCTTCTTAACAGAACAAAAAAAAATATTAATGATACAAATTTCCATTAAACCTAAAAATGCAATATTAATTCTTACACGTCATCGATTAAAATCGTAGCTTATCCCGCCACTTGAGCAATCCCCTTGGTGAGGAAAATTCAGCTCTAGTAAAACAATATCTTGGCCATCATCAATTTTGGGTATAATTTCATCTTCAACTTCATCTTTGTTACCATCGGAAAGTTTAGTAATTTCTTGGATCCTATCGCTACTGCTCGTACTGTTTTTATCGGTTTTGAATAAATTCATCAAATCTATATCCAGCTTCCTTTCGTTTAAAACATGGCTGATCTTATTGAACAAATTCACAGGTAATGTTATATCATGTTTATATCTAAGCGCCTTCTTGAAAAGTACATCCAATTGATTGTATGCCATCGATAACTTATCGTTGTAGATAACTACTTGTGATTCTGTAGCTGATTCTTGTAAGCATCTTGATGATAAATCTATGAAAGAACATAGTGTATCGGCAATGTCAAGTAATTTCAAAGTCACTCCAGGTCCGTTCGTCTCGTATGCAAAATCAGGCAAGTTACCGGTTCTGTGTAAAAAGGTATTAACAGTGTTCAAAGGGAAATTCATACTGAAATAATCTCTGGAAGGCAGGATTTCCCCATCATGAAAGGAAAGTAAAGAATTGTCTGCGGCTACTTTCCAGCCTAGAGATTGAAACCATGATTGTGATAACATGACATTCAACTTTTGTGATATTGTAACTGCTTTACTTCCATCAATATTTCCTGGGTTTAATCTTTCTTGTAATTCAGAGATCCAATTTTTCTTTGTCTCTATGGATTGGCCATTCAGTAATTCAAAGAACATCATAGAATTAGCACTGTGTAATTCCCCAGTAAAGATCTTATCATGTTGAATCTTTTTCCCAACTTCCTGGAAAAACGGAGTTTCTGGTGCAGAAAAGATATTTATCAATTCGGTGAATCCTAATAACAGCTCAGGGAATTCGTCATCTGCAGCATTTGGAAATGCAATTGTAGGTTGTAAAACTGTCGGTACGTTTGTTTCTAAACATGTATATCTTTCTGTCACTAACAGCATATAATAGATTTTTTTGTAACGGTGTTCTTTTGCAATGTCTCTTCCACAGTAAATCTTGGGGTCATGCATTTCCAAAATTTGTGCGATTGTAATTGAATCACGTAAATACAAGACACTTTGGTTACTTCCGTTAGGTATGAATATGTAATAAACACTTAAAAAGAAACTAGTTAATAATCTTTCAATACTGGGTTCCATATCAAACAAATATGAGACTCTTTTAGCATCCCTGGCGTATTCTTCAATGGGTACCGTATTGTCAACGTTAATTTCATCATGGGTTGATTTTAAATAAACCATTTGTCTGCCTATGGCTGCACATATGGAACAACATAATGCATACACTGAAGCATTCACCTGTGTCAATACAATCTTCCCTTCAAGAAGTGGATGTGCCAAATTAATATCTAGAATCTTTGAAGTTAACTCTGGCGCTGTAACAACGGGCCATATCCCGTAGTATAGATCTTGATATATTCGTAAGAATGGAAGTAATTTCTCCAGTTGGATCGCACTTGTACAAACAGAATATAATTCAGAAGATTGGGGTTGTCCTGTTATTAGGTAAGATGTGTTAGTGGTTCCACTAACATTTGAATGGACGTTAATATCCAAGTTTTCTTGTTCGGTTTTGATAAAAGTGCCTAGTGAGTGAGTTGGTTCAAGAGAATTCTTCAAAAACTGTTGAATACTGTCTTTGGTCTTTTGTTTCAATGTCTTTGGCCCTGTTTTTTGTTTTGTCCTGATATTGGTACATTCGATATTATGATTGATACAATTAGTGCATTTTCCAATTGTTGATGAGGCAAGATCACATCTAACTCGTCTTATAGCACATGCATCACAAGGTCTGTTCTTAGGTCTCTTCTCCGTTGGTTTAGATTTATATATTTTTCCCTCGGTTTGGATTGACATAATTTGAGATATTATATTGAAAATAAAGTCATTAAAGTCATTAAATAATAAGAATAAGAAAATAAAATATGGAGTAAAAGTTAATTAGAATGTATTTGATCACTTCGGGAAATCTGAACTAAAAAAAGACATGACTTGACTTTTTTTTTGGCGAAGCAAAACGAGGGAAGACGTTGCCCTTCAAAAAGCACTTGTTACTTTTTGCTCACTTTATATCTGATCTACATTCAAAAATATTTATGGGAATCAAAATAATCCTATTACTCTAAACTCAAAATAAAGGTGGTTAATTATTTATATCTTCTTACTCCTCCCTGTGGATTTATCTTATCCAGATTCTTCATATAAGTTGATGAATCATTTGAAATAAATCAATCGAATCACTCACTAGTTGGCAGGATTTTTACCAAGATCTTTTAAACTATTTTTAGTTGCCTCTGTGAGCAACTCATTAATTTCATTGTTACTAATCTCGTCATCATATATATAGTAGGGATCTCCCGGTAATTCATCAGATTTAAGAAGTTGTTCAATAAGTTCATCTTTGTTTGGATAAGTAACCGCGTATGTCTTGAATATCTCCTTCTTAATCAATGTTTTAGCTAATTTAGAAATCCTCTCATAATTGTGATTAGTTATATTCGAATGGAAACCATCAATATCGGAACCTGCTTCTGACATGAGAGCCTGAACCACTGGAATAGAGTCTGAAACTTCTTGAACTCTTCTAGCGGAATCTTTTGAATCTGGGAAAATATCATCCAGATCAAAGTGCAGCATAACCCTTTTGTTATTTTTTTTACATTGTGTAATATTCTTTCCGATATTCAGCCATTCTTCGTTTAACATGGCATTTTTTTTGTTGGCTGGCAATGGGAGATCTGTGTTTATAATTATCATATCAAAGTTGTCATTGTCACAGATAGGTGCAATACTGGAAGAATTCCAGTAAACTGCAAATATCCTGTGGTTAGGTATTGTACCTGCTATGACACAAGATAATAGATTGAAAATGGCAAAGGAAAAAAAGAAAGAGTTCATATTGTCGTTTTTTGTCTTTTATGTAATTTTTAGATAAATTATTTACTGGTTACTTTCTTCAATGATAAATGAAGGTGGAGCTTGTACTGTATTTATGTATTATTAATTCTGATAACCTTTGCTAAAGTTCTTTCAGGAAAATAATAACAAACTAAATTACTTGTTTTTAATGTACATTTGTCATGACATACCATAATAACTTTAATTCCTACCTAATTCAAACCTATGCGGATTTATTTCTTTTCCACTCTTGAAAAACATAATTTATTTAACTAGCATTAATGCATGGTCCCTAAATAAATTCAGAATGAAGAATGTTAGTTATTGGATCATACATGAAATAATTAACATTCTTATTAAACCTCCCTCCTTTGTATTAACCTAATGATTAAATTGAATGGTATGGTATGTCTTCAATAGAACTACAAGGTGACTATATAACTGAGAAATTTAGGTTTGACCTAATTAAGAAACGGATCAGATTTCAATCGGTTTATTCAGAATACATTATTTCATTTACAGAATTTAATGTAATATATTTGTTTAATTAAAAGAGAAATAAAGAAATAGTAAGCAAATAAGACTAGATAGGTGTATATATAGGTAAACATAGAGAAACAAGTAGGAAAAAAGTATTAAAATGGCAAAAGTAAGAATGTTGTATAATAAAACAAAAGGAATGAAAAATAAAAGATAAAATTAGAAACAAGCATTAGCTAAACAAACAAACGCTTTAAGTAATTTGGCTCAATGAGTGCATTCCAACCAGGACTTTCACCAAAATTTGTAGGCGAAATCATTTGAGTACAAGCTAAACTATTACCATCAACATCCAGAATTTTACCATTAACACGAGGGCATTCGCCCCAACAAAATTGTAGAAATTTAATCACAGTGATAAAACATTCCATTCTAATAGCATCATAAAATTTGTATATTCTTGAAATCACATATTCTCTGTGATGAGGTTTCACGATGGCAACACCAGCAGCAGCTAATGGCCAAGTTAAAATCACTGATTCTTGCGAATGAACACTTATTCTTGACAAATTATCTAAGAACAATTCAACGTGATACTGAATGGTATTATCATTAGCATCTAAATTAGGATTTAACAGTTTCGAGAGAAAGATAAATGAAGCATTAGCAACCATATTACCGGTGTAGCAAGACTCCAATAACTTTTTTTGAACATGAGGGGCATTAGTCAATTTAACTGATTCAGGTAAATCTGGAGACGAATAATTTTGGGCAATTGACAACAAGTTGTAACACACGTTAGTGGCAGATTGATCTAATGGGAAATGCAAAGCCATCCAATTGGTCTTTGCAGCCAGTTCGAATGCAGGTAATGCAGCCCCCATCACTGGATTGTTCATCCATTTCACTGGGCATTCGAATAATGGTTGACAAAGGAAATGTTTGAATTCTCTATACAGTTGGAATGGAGACGCCATATATTCAACGGCTGTCTTGTCACACGTGAATAAACTAATGGAATAATTGTAAAGGAAACTTTCTAATAAGGTTCTTTCAGAAGGCTCAATAATGTATCCATCTTCCACAGTGTTACATGAGATGTTTGTTAATATGCAACCTGTTTGTAATCTGGAACCATCATCTTCTTCCAATGAATCATCAAATTCAAATTCACAAGTTGGAGTGGAAAAGGTTGATTGGTCTATACATGTAACGGTTGAATTTTCAACATTGGTGAATTGGCCATTGTTGTTGTCAAGAGCATTCGCATTGGCACCTAATGGTCCAATAAATGGAGATGGACCATTAGGTGCCAATATAGAAAGTAACTTGTTAAACACCACTGCATTTTTCTCTCTTTCAGTGAGAATGAAGTTACTGAATGCTTCATTTTGATTTATCATGGTTGTTTGTTCAGTGGAAAAGATATCGTCGATCGATCTTTGGTTATGGAATGAATTAGTGCTGCTTGTGCCATTGGTATCATTAGAGGAAGTAGAATAATTTTCACCTTCTAGTGATAATAGTGAGCCATGGGTACGTCTTTTCCTGGTCATATTCACATAAATATTTCTTCTCTTGGACGCTTGCCACGATTTAATTATCTCCAATGCAGTGGTCAGGTGAACTGTGTGTTTAGTGATATCTTCGCCGTGGTACCGTTCTCTCATTCCTAAACACAACACAGCAACTAATAACCAATGTTCATTACCCTTAATATCATCAATCTCTAAGAATTTAGAGATCATATCTAAACAATTTTGATATTTAATCTCCGCTACACGCTTCATTTCATCTCTTTGCCAACAAAGGAATGCAGCACCGCATGCGTAGAATACTGTTCTTAGAATAGGGTTCAAAGTTCCAGGTGGGATGAAAATGGCCCCAGGTTGAAGGTTCTGATGAGCAAACTGAGGCGACACGGCCACCATGAACCCCTTCACAAAGACATCATAGAAGAACGCATCTTCCTCAGTCAAATCAACACCCAACATCCAAGTGTTGTACCCATTAAGCACGTTAGACAATCTGAAAGGTTTAGTCAGATCTTCCATGTACATTCTAAACATAGCGTCGTCGTATTCATCGTTGGATGTGTTGTTTGTTGGAGGCAAGGGAACGCTGTAAGTGGCTTTGTTATTGTTAGGGATTATAGTTGTCATGTCATTGGTGTTATTGCTGCTGTTGTTGTTGTAAACAATATCATCGTATGTGGAAGGATCGTTACTGTTATTGTTATTAATGTTATTATTGCTATTATTGTTATTATTATCATTATTTGCAGTGGTAGTTGTAGGGTCATTATTTTGGATGTACGGTGTTAGATGAGAGGATAAATCAGAGAAAGTAGTCATTGGAAGTGAGGGTATATTATTTGTTGATGTTGATTGAACATTACCGGTTGTCGTTGTCGTTGTCGTTGTGGTAGTGGTAGTAGCGGTGGATGAGGGTAAAAACACTGGCACTTGTTGATTGAGTAATGCATCATCCAATACAGAGGGGTCATTAAATCCGGATGTGAACGACGCATTACTCAGTTGAATGTCGATCAATGGCAATGTAGTAGGAGGTGACAGTTCCAATTTTTGTTCATTTTGAGATTGGAACGTGTAATTGGTGTTATTATCGGTTGGGGTAGTATTAAAAGACGATAATACATTGATAGCATTGTCGTAACCATCATTGGTGATGTTATCGTTGATGAGATCATCGGAATTGGATGACCTGACAATTGTCTCTGAGTCTTGTGATAACTTTATAGAAGGGGCAAGTAGAGGAGGAGAAGGAGAAGACGGGATAGAATTAGAATTAGAAGATTGTTGTGCCAAATCATCAATTTCATCGTTTGCATCAGCATTAGTGGTAGTATTATTATTATTAGCTGTTGTTGTTGTTTGTTGTGATTTTTGAATTTGAATCAGTTCGTCTTGTTGCTTTTTAATAGACCGTCTTGCGTTTTTCCCATAGATGAAAATCACATTAGAGTTTTGAATTTTCTCTAATTTGAAATCATTTCTATGAGGCAATGCTTGATCACCATTGGGCCACACACACACGTAATTGTTTCTTATACAAGAATGGCAATTTGGTTTGTTCTCGTCACATTTGACTTTTCTCTTTCTACAACAAAGACATCCACTTCTGTTTCTTTTACTTTTAGTCTTTGTCTTTGCCTTTTCCTTAGTCTTAGCTACGACTGGCTTTCTAATCCGACTGTTTGTAGTAGTGGTGGTGGTGGTGGTGGTGGTGGTATTATTGTTATTATCATTCGATGAGCATAAATTTGCGGAATGAGTATGAGTACTGCTATTGGTGGCAGTTCGTATCGTTGTAGATATCGTTGTCATATGAGTGGAACGAATTTAATGGAAATATTTCTTTTTTTTTTCAATAACAATTCAATTCAAAGGATAAATGCTAATATATATTTATAAATGATTCAGTGTATTTGGGTTATTATATTTTAAATGGATAGATGATTGTTATTTATCATCTCTCTTTCTCTCTCTCTCTTTTTTCTTTTAAGGTGAACTTCGGAATTATGAAAATGTATGTGAGAAATAAGTTTTTTTTTCCTAATGGTTTAAAATCTTTGTGTGTTTTGGGATTATAAATTTATATATTTGAATTCAATTCAAAATTGAAATATATAAATAGTATATATACGTATATATATATATATATATATATATATATAATTGGCAATAGTTAATAGATGTAAAAATAAAAGTAAAAGTAAAAAAAACAAAAAAAAATAAAGTATATTGGAAATAAGTCAGAAGGTTTTATTTGTTGTTTCTTTTTAAGTTTATATATATATATATATACATATACAAGGGACGGACACGGACAACAATGGTACAGCTTTTTTTTTGTTTCAACTATACATATGTACGTATGTATGTATGGATCAGTGTATCTGATAAATGTAATTGTTCTATTTCTGTAATTTAATTAAATTTAATTTAATTTAATTTAAAGTTATTTAATCAGGTCAGGGTATTTATCAGTTATTATCAATAACGTTCTCTGTTTTTATTCTTATTCTATTTATTCTAAAGAACAAAATTTTATCAACACATTTATAGATAGATGGATATATACACAGGTAATACTGGTCAGAGAGAATTAAAAAAAAAATTTTTTTTTTGAAATATATAAACAGATTGGATAGATTAATAATGGAATGGTCAAATGAAATTGAAAGTAAATATTTATTTTTAAATTTAAATGATCGATCGTAACACTCAATTAATTGGGTAAAAGAAAGTTTATTCAATTGGTCAAAGCAAAGCAAAGCAAGGCAAGGCAAGGTAAGGTAAGACATGGTAGGGTAAGGTGGTAATTGGTAAACTGGAAAGTCATTTATCAGTTGTATCAGAAGTTACATACATAAAGGTTAAATGAATTTGTCAAACGTTCTAGGTTCTTTTTACTTGTTAATCTTATAAATAAAACTGAAGGATATATTAATAATTAATCACCATCAGCTAGAATCTAGTCTAACTTGCATTTAATACAATGACAATGGGAAATTTTTAAGGAAAACAACAAACTAAACAAATAAAACAGTACAGTCAGTGGTTTGGTACTTCAACGTCAATGAGGAGAAATTGTGGGAAATTTCCATTTCACCATCACAAAACTGTGTGTTTCAAAAAAAAAAATCACAAAATTACAAAAAATTACAAAAAATTAAAAAAAATTGTGGTATCCAAAAGGAATAATTACTAAATCAGGAAGGAGAAGCGATGTTTTTGCCTTAGAAGAAGAAAAGAAAAAAAAAGTAGGGCTCCTCATCGCGCATAAGGTGAATTTGGTTTTTGTCTTTGTTTTGTTTGTTTTGTTTGTTATTTCCGGAAGACAAAGACAAAGGGAACAAAAAAAAAAAACAAAAAAAATGTTCTTCTTTGTTACCTTATTTCCATCGGTACGAATGTTTTCTAGAAATAAGGTATCGTATATACTATGCGGCACCTGGAGAAACGGAGTTTTACGCAGTGAAAATGTTTATTTATCCACGGAAATAATAATATATTTATGTTTGTACGTTTGTATTTCTATAAATATATGCATCTATGTATATATGTATATATGTCTATATGTCTATATATATATATATATATATAAACGTTACATGATCCCTTAACTTACATCAATAATTCACAAACTAAAAAATGCTAAAGCATTATTGTTCTTCATTGTACCAACTAGTTGGTGGTGTGGTAAATTGATTTGACTTTTTTTTTTTTATTTGGTTTTGTAATTCATTTTGTGTTTTTTTGCTTTTTTCTTTTTCTTTTTCTCTTTCTTTTTCTTTTCTGTTTTTCTTCTTTTTTGATGTCAAGTAGATCATAATAATTCATGGATTCTCTCAGCTGCCTTCAACACTTCTTCATCGAACCACCGTTTCCCGATTAATTGTAATGCAATCGGTGCCCCATCAAACTCAGAGATGTCTCCGCCACTGAACAATCCGTGCTCATATTGTTCCAATTCAGATCTGAATGGAATGTCCTTGTCCCTGGTATTGTATTCATTGTCCAACCCCGCGTCACTGGTTAATCCGGTTGGGAACACAACACTCGGGAAACCAAACAAGTTCCATAAGTTCATGTACCCCCAATATGTCATGGTATCTGGTTTACCAGCCACTGATGGGTAATTCACCGTTAACAAGAAATCAATTCCCTGTTCAGTCATCTTGTCAAGGGTTTTCCCCCTAGCAATGTCCCTCAACATGTTGTTTCTTTGCAAAGTGACAACGTCCACACCATCGTCTCCACAACCAAACGACAATGACACCTTGGTTAATTTAGTCAATGGTTCTCCAGATTTAGCCAATGTCATCTTTTGATACTTATTCCCATCACCGTTGTACATACATCCACACATGTAAATTAATTGCTCCACTTCTCCCTCGTCAAATTGCCAATCGACAATGGAAACACCGGCATTTTCTAATTTCTCCCTGACGAATTTCAACCCTCTCACCATCGGTGCCGTCGGTCTCACAACACCATCGTCCCAAATAATACCAATCTTTAATTTGGACAAGTCGGGTTTAGCCACGTCTGTTCTCCAGGGTAATGGAATCACAGTGCAATCCTTCAACCATGGTTTACCGAAATTAATGGACACATCCATGAACAAATCCAAATCCCTGGCAAATCTACCAAGGGGTCCCATGACTCCACACACAGATTCCTGTGACCCTGCACCGTCACATGCAGTCGTGCAATTCATGATGGAGATCCTCTTCTGTGTAGGTTTCAACCCCCAGACTCCATTGAACGCTGCTGGTGATCTGATCGATCCTCCAATGTCGGATCCCAGACCAATGGCAGATCCCTTCATGGCGGTAATGGCACCCTCTCCAGAACTGGATCCACCAGGGGTCAATTTTAAATTGTTTGGATTCTTACAGGGACCCACAATGTTGTTGTTAGAACAAATGTGCATCAATGATTGAGGTTCATTGGTTCTAACGTAGAACACAGCTCCGGCATCGAGTAAAATCTCCACTTCCAATGACCAATTGTCAGTCACATGATCTAACAAGCCAACATAACCGGCATGGGTGACCCTTCCCTTATAGTTGTAGTGTTCTTTCAATGACACCGGCAATCCATGTAGTGGTCCAACAACTTGTCCACCATTCTTCTTAAAATAATCATCCAATTCCTTCGCTCTGGCTAACCCTTCGTCTAGAAACAATTCCATCGCACAGTTTGTCAATTGCACTGCAGCAGTACAGGTCTTTGCAAACACCTTGAACACCTCCACAGAGGTCAATTCCCCTGAATGGATCTTTTTCAATAAATCAACACCTGCCATCTCCACAATGGCTAATTCATCTTTGGTTAAGATTTTGGATGGAATGTCAGTGACATTTATTCCTGCGTTTTTGATCAATTCATCAGATAATTTGTACTCATCCAAGATGGCATCTCTCAATTTACCTTGGTAGTCTTTGATCTTAGGTTGCCATTGTGCAAATAGTTCTGGGTTTTCAGTGGTGTTTTTAAATGCTCCAAACTTCATGGTTGATTTAACTTGTGTATTTTTGTTGCACAATTAATGAATAGTTTTTTTTTTTTTACAACACAACAAACAAGATAAGAATGGAAAGTTTAAAAATAAAAGGCGAATAAATACGATTTATATACCCCCAGGTACATCAATGCAACATGAGTTATTTTCTATTAAATCATAAGAATCGGCCTAACTCCATTCAATGTTCCCCCCCCCCCCTATGATTATTATTACTCTTGGTACTACACTCCTAATGCAAGTCTTTACCCAACAAGATACTTTGTTATTTTTGTCCGCAACTACTATGGTTTCTTATTAATTTGCTGTTTATTCATCCCACTCAACTCACTACATCACTTCAGCCTTTCTTATGACTTAATTGAGTTCTTATTTTTCTTTTCATTACTTCACTCTTGATGGCATTGAAAATCAGTATATTTGATATCATTGGATAAAACAGTCACTGTCTTTAGAAGTCAAAGAAAAATAACATTCATTGATCTCTAGCCACTTATTAACCCCGGGTTCCTTGATCGGAGTAACTTTAATTGCTCGTTTTCTCGACACATGTGCATATTTTGACGCATTGAGTCATTGGCTCATTTTAATTATTGTCTTTTTATGTACAATGTTTATTTGGATAAATATAATGAAAAGAAGGGTAATGTATGGGTAAAAAAGAAGTCTTTCATATACGATTTAATTTAACAATTAGAATAATTCATGAATAGTCTCAGCTGCCTTCAACACTTCCTCATCGAACCATCTCTTACCTGTCAATTGTAATGAAATTGGTGCACCTTCGAATTCAGAGATATTACTGTTGCTGAACAATCCATGTTCGT
Organism: Ambrosiozyma pseudovanderkliftii; assembly: GCA_003707895.3. Classification (NCBI taxonomy): domain Eukaryota; kingdom Fungi; phylum Ascomycota; class Pichiomycetes; order Pichiales; family Pichiaceae; genus Ambrosiozyma; species Ambrosiozyma pseudovanderkliftii. The sequence continues at coordinate 74,237 of PPLW03000038.1, forward strand.
ATTCTTCAATCTCTGATCTGAATTTTGTTTCTTTATCCTTGTCATTAGCTTCGGTGTCCAATTTAGGATCGCATGTTAATCCTGTAGGGAATACAACGTTAGGAAAATCTAGGATGTTCCATAGATTGGTGTAACCCCAGTACTTGATACTATTTGGTTTAGCAGCCACAGATGGATAGCATGGTGACAATAGGAAATCAACTCCTAATTCAGTCATTTTGTCAAGAACCTTATCTCTACCCATGTCTCTGATCATGTTGTTCTTTTGAAGTGTCTGCGAATCGACACCATCATCACCACATCCAAATGACAATGACACCTTGGTCAATTCCATTAGTGGCTCACCTGATTTGGCTAAGGTTGTCTTTTGATACACATTACCGTCACCATTGTACATAGATCCACACACTGCAACCAATTCTTCCACTTCTCCATCGTCAAAGGTCCAATCGATAACTTCAGCACCAGCAGCCTTTAATTTGTCCTTAGCATATTGCAAACCTCTCACAATTGGTGCAGTAGGTCTCACAACACCATCGTCCCAAATAATACCGATCTTTAATTTGGACAAGTCTGGTTTAGCCACGTTTGTTCTCCAAGGTAATGGAATTACATTGGAATCATTCAACCATGGTTTACCAAAATTAATTGACACATCCATGAATAAGTCCAAATCTTTGGCATATCTACCCAATGGACCCAACACACAACAAACAGATTCTTGTGATCCCATGCCCTCACATGCAGAAGTGACATTTTTCATTGAAATTCTCTTTTGAGTTGGTCTTAACCCCCAAATACCACAGAAACCAGCTGGACATCTGATGGAACCACCAATGTCGGATCCAAGACCAACGACCGATCCCTTCATTGCTGCAATGGCTCCTTCACCTGAACTGGATCCACCAGTGGTTAAATTCACATTGGCTGGATTCTTACACAATCCGACAATGTTATTGTTGGAGCAAAGGTGCATCAACGATTGTGGTTCATTGGTTCTGACATAGAACACAGAACCGGCGTTGTACAAGATTTCAACTTCCAATGACCAATTGTCAGTGACATGATCTAACAAGCCAACATACCCACCGTGCGTGACCTTGCCCTTATAGTTGTAGTGTTCTTTCAATGACACCGGCAATCCATGTAGTGGTCCAACAACTTGTCCACCATTCTTCTTAAAATAATCATCCAATTCCTTCGCTCTGGCTAACCCTTCGTCTAGAAACAATTCCATCGCACAGTTTGTCAATTGCACTGCAGCAGTACAGGTCTTTGCAAACACCTTGAACACCTCCACAGAGGTCAATTCCCCTGAATGGATCTTTTTCAATAAATCAACACCTGCCATCTCCACAATGGCTAATTCATCTTTGGTTAAGATTTTGGATGGAATGTCAGTGACATTTATCCCTGCATCTTTGATCAATTCATCAGACAACTTGTACTCATCTAGTATAGCCTTCTGTAATGTGTCTTGGTATTCCTTGATCTTAGGTTGCCATTGGGCATATAGTTCTGGGTTTTCAGTGGTGTTCTTAAATGATCCAAACATTATTCCTATTGTAAACTCTATACAAACAAATAAAGTTGATTCAAAAAAAAACATGTTAGATAAACGATGGAAAACACAGTGAAATTAATATAAGTGGGGATCTATGTTATATTTAAAGAAGTGCACGATTATCATGTACCCGTTTATCCAGATTAGGTTGAGCCGCAAGTAATCACGGAGAAACCAATATCAGATTGCCCTTACTCTCTCATCTATCCTAGTCCACTTACTATCTTTCTTTAACCACTTTTGCGTATCTAAGTTTATGATGTCTCTCTTTACCCATTCGTTTATGGTTTAAATTACCAGATACAATTTCTTTTTTGAGTTGAGTTGATCTAAATTGAATTGAGTTATTTAATTGATTTGATCCCCATCCTTATCAGTTTCCAAGTTCAATTTTTTTTCTTATTATCATGTGGCTCTATATATTATGTTAGCGGGGTATAGCGAATCAGTTTATTAATTCCCTCTTTCCTCGTTATGAAGTAGTTACAGTTACTTGATTACTTATGCTGCTTCTTTTTTTTTACATTTTAATTGTTTTTCTCCTTATCAGATTGTACTGTACACTGTACAACCATCGTTTACAGTTGCTGATTAGTTCGCCGAAATGTACCAACATTGTAGTATTATAATTAAGTTACCATTCGGTTAACTGTTTATTGTCTACAACCGATGGTATTTTAAAACTGAAAATCCATTTATAGGATTTTCTTCTAAATCCAAACTGTGTATTTGATCACTACGAATCCCAGAAAACTTCCAACGAGATCATTAAATTAAACCTTTCTAGTAACTGAATTTAAAATGGAATTGGAAATGAAAATTTCAAGGATACATTTGATTATAGGAAAAAGAATAAACTAGATGACAAAAATGTATGTATGTATGTACATCAAGACCAAGCACACGAAAACAAGTGTCTCGGTACCTATCTGTACTGATAAGAAGTGGTTAGTAAGGAAAATAAAACTAATAATTGACTAATTAGGAAAGTGTCTCGGCGAGGTTTTCTTTTGTTGAAGATTCAGTTTTAGATGGAAAGGCGCTTATCTATAGCTATTTCAGTAGTAAGTGATAGTTACGGTAAGTGTTTAAGTGTTTTGTTGTGTTATGTTATATTATGTTATGTTATGTGGATATCGGTAATTTATTTTTGTTACATACAGTCTATTGTTGTTCTTGTGTATACATTCAACAAGGACGTACAAGTGAGGTACGCGTTGTGGACACTACGTAATTGCAATTTGCGGGGACTTCCCAAATGGTTTTCCTCTTGCCGTTTATAGCTAATGTTGTGTCATATGATCTGATCTAAGCCGATCTGTAATTTTGGTTCTGTAATCCAAAAAGGTTTCATTACCACCTTTTAGATGATCAAGATTCTCTGTTCTCAATACCGTACACATGTTCAATCTGAACGCAAATGGGCCGTAACCGACCATGCAATTGTGCTACATTAATTACCGTATACATACTGTGCTATAGATAACAACTTTTAACCTACCTTATCTTACATTCCTTCCCTTTAAATCTATTTATTCAAAGAAGAAATGGTACAGATTGGTTAGGTTTATGTGGAGGAGAAGAGACTAGAAAATACACTTAAAAAAGAGGGCTGTGTACACTAACCCAATCTGGCCCGTTATCTTTTAAGTCAAAGCTATTTCGTCAATGACTGACGGATTCGACTGAAGTGATTATGATTTATTGATTCAAAGGTGTCTTTTTTTTTCAGTGGAGTTGGTTGAAGTTTTGTTACGTTATGTATGTTTTCTTTATTGTTTAGATAACAAACTATTTTTGGGAATCTTTACTCCTTTTTCGTCTTTGTCTTGTTCATTCATATTTAATATCACTGCACTTCCCGCTCACTTGCTGATAGTGAACACCGATGGGCTAGGCTTTATCTTTTTCTTTTGATAAATACATAAGGTCACCCACTAATATTTTTTTTTCTACATCCATATTTAAAATTACTAATCTAAAAAAAAAGAAGAAAAGAGGTTTTTAAATCTCTAATTGATCATATAACAGAAATCAGACAAAAAGAACAAAAAAGAAAATGGCACACGATATTGACTATGATGCCCTGCCAGGTACATCATATTTAATTGATGAAGACCGTCATTTAGCTGATCTGAATCAAGCTACAGAGACGGAAAAGGGTATTGTGTTGATTCCAACACCATCAGATGATCCTAATGACCCTTTGAATTGGTCAATGAGACGGAAATGGTTGGCTGTGTTTTGTTTAGTCGTTTACACTTATGCCGGTTCAATTCCAGGTTGTTGTATTTACTCGATTTTAACTGATATATCCGCTGCTAAGGGAGTCGATATTAGTCTCTCCCAATTGAATCAAGGTACCGGTTACATGTTTTTGTTCTTGGGAATAGGTAATTTAGTGTTTATGCCATTGGCTGAACAATACGGGAAACGGCCTGTGTATTTGATATCCACTTTGGGTGATGTGATGTTTAACCTTTGGCAACCATACATCCACAACAACGGATCTTGGATCGCTAGTAAAGTGTTGGCTGGGTTTTTCTTTGCTCCGGTGGAATCGTTACCGGAGATCACCATTGCAGATTTGTTCTTTGAACACGAAAGAGCCACGTACATGGGTATCTACGGTGCTGCTCTTTTCAGTTCCAATTATGCTGCACCAATGCTAGCTGGATTCGTCAACGATGGTTTGGGTTGGAAATGGGTCATTTGGATGTCATGTATCTTCGGTGGTGTCTGTTGGATCTTCTTGTTTATCTTCATGGAAGAGACTAATTACACTAGAAGGCTGAGAGTGAAGAGAGACTCCACTGGTAATGTGCTGAAGGCTCTAACAAGTAACGGTGAAGAAATCAATGGTCCCACCGTGGATGAACAAGTTGTTGACGTCAAGCATGCGTACAACATCGAAGTTAAAACATCGTCACCTGATAACTCATCGATGGAATTAGGAGGTGGTACCACCGGTATCAGTGGTGGTGCAGCATTATCAGGAGTGGCATCAAATCTGAACATTGGTAATCAAGTTGGTTTCATTGACGCTGATGAGGTCATCGAATACCCTCCATTGAGAACTTTCTGGCAAAGAATGTCCCTGACGTACGGTATTAAAAAGGAAAACCATTTATTGGATTATTTCAAGGGTATCGTGCTAATGGCACAATTCCCTGTGGTGCTTTACTCTGGGTTCCTTTATGGTGCATCATTGTTTTGGTACTCTGTGTTGAACGGTACAGAGGCCCTGGTGTTAGGTGGTGACCCATACAATTTCTCCCCTGCAATGTGTGGATTAGCATACTTATCACCGGTGATCTTTGTGTTTATCATTTACCCATACGCAGGTTGGTCCACGGATTGGATTAAGATCAAATTTGCTAAGAAACACAATGGTACATCACAAGCAGAAGATAGACTTTGGGTGCTTTTGGTGTATATGATTCTGGGACCGATGGCATTGATCCTTTGGGGTGTCGGCGCAGCCAAAGGAGTGCATTGGTTCGGTGTTGTGTTTGGTCTAGGGTTAATGGCTGGTTTATGTGTCATTGGTTGTGTGTCGTCTGTGACTTACATCTTGGACTCCTACCATGAGATGAGCTCTGGTGCCATCACAGTGGCTATCTTGATCAGAAACACAATGAATTTTGCCATGGATTACGCTATCACACCATTCGTCACAAATGTTGGGTTACAAAACTGTTTTGTGGCATCAGCATTCATTTGCTTGTTCTGTATAAGTACGTTCTTTGTCATGATTTTCACTGGTAAATACTGGAGAAATAGAACTAGGGGTAGATACTGGAAAATCGTCGAAGAATTCAGAGGTAAAGGATTGATCAGTTGATTTCACCGTGTTAAAAATTTTACGTTATTCACAGCTTTTTCTTTTTCTTTTTCTTTTCTTATTTTGTTTTGTTTTAGTCTTTTCTTATCTCTTTATTTTTAATAAAACACTGGCTTTGTTTATACATAACACCGAATAGAATAGTAGTATCATGACACAAGGACAGGGACAAAGCCCTCTTAAAAGTGAGTAAGGTCGTGGCACACACAATAAAAATTTTCGTTTTTTTTTTCTTTTTGGAGAGAAACACACCAACTACATAAAGTAAAGACAGTGGGTTAAATGTTGTATACTCTTCTTCTTTTACCTATTTACCAATTTTGAAAAACTTTTTTTTCCTTTCTTTCTTTACGTTAAGTCATGGTTGAAGAATCATCTCGTCAAGGATTTCAAAATGGAAGATTTTTAAAGTCTTCAAATGCATTGTCCTTAGGGAAAGTCTCCGGCAACTCTTTCAATTCTAACTTTTCAGGCGGAAACGTACAGGTGTGATAAATAACAATCCACCCAACCCTACTTCCATTTGATCATTAACGATCCGATATCGGTTGAATTTTATCATCCTATTTCCTGTTTCAATATTCGTTCTTACTCTGTCTTTTTTGGTCCGTTTCTTACGATGTTGGTCTTTGCTCATCCTGAGCTTTATCCAATTTTTTGGAGAAGATTTCGTTGACATTTGTAATCGAAGCGGTACTTTTCAAAAATTATGGATAAGTATGGAGATTGGTGGTTATGGTAAGATGTAAAGTTCATTATGACCATGTCTGTGTTTGTCGTTTGGTTGAATGAGTTGGTGTTGTTTTCAGAGCGTTTTTTATAGCTCTTGATTTCACAATCCTTTTCAAGGTCATTGTGTTTAATTCTGCATCGGATTTCAATTAAAGTGATCCAGACCATAGTTATGATGATTGTCAAGACCCAAAATTCTTGATAACCCAATGGAGCTCACTCTTAAATCATGGCATTTCGTCACCCCCCCCCTCCTTTTTTTATTAAAAGTCTGTTTCATTTAAGTGAAATTGCACTGTCAAAGGTGCCAGACTATCTGAAAGGATAAGAGTAACAAACAGTTTGAAATAACAACAAAAAAAAGCTGAATGAATTCTTTTAAGATTCTTGTATTCAGTTGAATGCTTTAGTTTTTTTTTCTATTAAAGTAACTGTGTTTTGATTGCACTTCTTTTTTCCCTTTTTGTCTTTTGTTTTGTTTTACAATGATGAGATTCGTTTAAATAGAGTCAAGCTCGGAGTCGCCTTAGATAAGTGACGTGGACGATAAATTTAAACATAAAACTATACTTTCTGACACTTTAAAACAAAACAAATTTCAAAATTATGAGAAAGTGGGGATGGTTGTAAGTGTAATGGTTCTGGATCAAAAAAGTAGATATTGATTAAAAAAGAATATTATGGAAGAAAACGAATACGAAAAGAAAAGGAATGGAATGAAAAGGAGACTAATATACACGTAAAGTAAAGGTATTTAAATAATTTTTGACACTTGATATCATTGATATCTAAATCGTTGTTGGTCATTGGTTCCAATGATCTGTTAAAGAGCTATCATCTGGATCATGACTAATTAATTCCAAGTAATAAAGTAATAACACACTGATTATATTTATCCAATTCCAAAATTGCCATGGATGCACAAAACTATTAGCTTCACTTCCAGTGAATGATGATTTTGATGTTGTCGATGAATTCTTGCTGATCTTCCACACTAGCCAATTCCAAAATTGATTTTGGTCATCTAATTCATCGTTGTATTGAATCATTAAATTAGTGTACACAGTGATAATGATACATGGAGAGTATAAGTAAATTAATTTGATCAAACGTTTAGACTTCTTTCGAGTTCTAGTTTCCTTTATTGGATTCAAAATTGGTATAATCTTAGTCGATGCAAAAAAAACACTGATTCTGTAAGCTAATTGAATTAAAATGGAAAATGTTAAATTACTTATAGAGATCTTCAAAAAATCCCATAATGATTCAAATGATTTACTGAAGTTTTCAATTAAAAATTTCATCAACACATTGACAAAGAAAATCTTCAACTTCAAATACATTTGATATACTTTCTCAAAGAAATCATCATTGAACGTGTTACCTCTGTAATGATGGAATTTTTGTAAATTATTTTGAATGCTGATTAAGAATTCTCTGTTGTTGATGGTTGTTGATTGGTAATCTAGCTTTTTAAATTCAGTCATGATGAATTTGATCAAATATTGAAAATTCTGTTCAGACAATTCGGGAAACAATTCATAGCAACATTTCAAAATGTATGCCACCATTAATGAACACTCTAAGGTGGAAGATGCCTTTCCTGAGTAGATACCGAAAATAACAATCAGAATGGTACAGGTGAACACTGACCCTAACAATGAGGCAGTGATCAAACCAACTTGGTTTAAATCAATCGGCGACACATAAATTTTGACAAAAAAGTATGCACATGTGGCTAATATAAACGAACTGACTATTAGATTTATAATTGACCAAGTATCCGACTTGTGTTTAATTAAATATTTGGAAATTTGACCGATTGCTTGAATGGATAAAAGAGAACAAAACCCTTCTAAGATGGTGAATAACGGTGTTGAATTGATTAAAAACAACTTCCAGTATTTGATGATGAAATTCCACCAAATATAATTGAATAACCCACTGTTATTGCTCAATTCTATGGAAAAACTTGGATCTGTGAAAATTGTGAGGAAAATGGATAATAACGAAGGTAATAGCAAATGTTGTAAATAAAATAAAAACGTTGAAATGAATTTATGGTATTTTAAGATTCTTAGCGTCACCAACACGAAGTACACAACTAATATGGTAATTGAATAACTCAATCCACAATTCAATCCACCAATTTCAAAACTTAATGGTATCGTCAAGATAATGTAAATTAAGTATAATGTAGCTAATAATATTCTCAATGCCTCAAAGAACGCTTCATATATCCGTTTGCCCTTGGTTTTTGGTGGGAATTTGCCATTGATTGATCGTTGTCTACTTATAGGTGTGGGAGGCGGTGATGACACTGGTGTATGTGTTGGTGTGTGTGATGAGGACGTGGACAATGATTGAAGTTGCTTCTGCAACTTTGAAGAACTGGTCGACCGACTTATAGTGTGATCGCCAGAAGACATTAAAACGGTTGGATAACAATTATTATTGGTATTGTGTGTTTTGTTGTATCTTAAATTCTTTACTTAATCAAATCAATATCACTGTTGAATGGTTTGTATTAAACGTGTAGACATGAAACGTTGACGGTTAACTGTGTCTTCTTTCATCTTTTCTCTCTAGTTTCCCTCTTTTTTTGCTTATTTTTGCGGTTAGAAAAAAAATTTAAAAAAAATTTAAAAAAATTACGAAAAAAAAAAGGAAAACGAAACGGAAATAAAGCAGAAACGGGATAATACAGTGGATAAATTTACAAGTAATAGGTGACATTTTGTGTTTCAAATCCGGTATAATGTCTATTGGTGATAGAAAGAGACAGTTGAATGATGGTTCCAATTCCAGGAAGAAAACCAAGTTCGGTAGAAAACAATTAAGACACATCACAAGAACCTCAAAGAGACAGTACGATGGAGCTCACGATGAGGATGAGGAAGATGACGATAATGATGATGAAGATCAATTAGAGTCATCTGATGATAATGAAAATAGTAAAGTCAATCAAAGGAAACCCAAATCTAACGGTGGTGAGAACAAAATGGCTTACAATGCACTAGTGACGTTACTTAAACATGAACATCCAAAGGAAAAGAGATCAACGAATGATGATGATGCTGATGAAGTGGAACACAGTGATCATCAGGATTTAGTCGATGATATTGATGACAACCAAGATGGGGCTGGAGAAGACGAAGAAGAAGAAGTTGTTGTTGAGGAAGAGACCAATGAATACTCAAACAAATTTGACTCTTTGAATTCCCATTTCAACGATGAATCCAAAATTGAAAAAACCATTCAAAGTTATGAAGCTAAACAACCTAAATTAAAAGTGATCAATCGGGACAGATTTCAAGATGTTATGTATATGAAATTAAATTATGGTTATTCTTTGAATGAAGTGGATAATTCTAATAAACCAAAATCATTGCCAGAATTGCTGAAGTATTACAATGTTAAACAAAAGATTCAAAAGAGATTTGCAGAGTTGAATGCCACTAATGACTTTGACAAACAATTGATAGATTCGATGTTATCTTATCAAAACATTAACTTCCAATACTATAATTTGAATAAAAAAATTAAAACCCGTTATCAAGACTATTATTTATTGCATATTGTCAATCATATAATCAAATCAAAGGATGCCATTTTCAATAACAATGCAAAATTGAAGAAACAATCAGAAGCTGGATCAACTGGTGCAGATGCAAATTTAGAGTTCAGAGATCAAGGATACACAAGACCGAAAGTGTTGGTGTTGCTGCCTACAAGAAACACCTGCTGGGAATTAGTCAATAAATTGATTGATCTAATAGGCATACAACAAGTGGCTAATAAAGCTAAATTTAAAGATCAATTTTATTCTAAAAATGATTCATTGGACACATCTTACAAACCACACGAATTTAAAGAATTCTTCAAGGGGAACTCTAATGATTTGTTTAACATTGGATTGAGAATCAACAATTCCATGAACTCGATGAATTTATTCTCTAATTACAATAACTCTGACGTTATCATATCATCACCATTGGGGTTGAAGTTAATGATTGAGAAATCAAAGCATAAATTTTTGGAGAATAACTTTTTAAGTTCCATTGAAACGTTGATCCTTGACAAGGCAGAAGGGTTAATGATGTCAAATTGGTTCCATGTCGTTGAATTAGTCAATGAGTACATCAACAAATCACCAACAAAGATAAATGAGAATGTGGATTTTTCTAGAATAAGAATGTACACAATTAATGATCAGAGTAATTACTTGACACAGACTATGTTGTTTAGTAAATATTCAACTCCTGAATTCAATAACATTACAAATAGTTTATACAAGAATTTATTGAATGGCGTCTCTGTGTTTAAACCATTTATCAATGATTCAAACAGTGTGGTGAATTTGATGAAAATGAAACTGTTCAAAAGTGGGTTAATTGACAATAAATTGAACAAACTGAAGCAGATATTTTTAAGATTCTCCATTGATGCCAACGATTTAGTCAATGAACCAAATCAAAGATTTGAATTTTTCAAAAACATTATAATATCACAAATTATGAATAAGCTTTCGTACAACGATGGTATTTTGGTGTACATTCCATCATACATTGATTACATCAGAGTGAAGAATTATTTAAATGATGTTAAATTATCTGCTGTTGGGTTAGATGAATATTGTTCACAGAAGGAATTGACCAGAAATAGATTTTTGTTTAAAACTGGTAAGGCAAAGATCTTACTGTACACTGAAAGATTACATTTCTACAAGAGATTTGAAATCAAAGGTGTTAAGAACATTTTCTTTTACGATTTACCGACTGATCCGATCTTTTACTCTGAGATTATCGGATTTCTCATTGATAATAAGATCAAAAGTGAAATTGGCAATTCAAAGATATCTCACGATGGTGAAGACGATGAGCCAGAGGAAGACACTATTGATTTGAACTTGTGTATGATTAGAATTATGTTTAGTAAGTTGAACATGATGAAACTGGAGAAGATTGTGGGATTGAAGATTGCCAATCAATTAATCACCTCTGAATCAGAAATTAATGAACTATAATCTTTTTTGATAGACGATATTTTTATCAAATCCTGATTTTTTTATAGATTTTTTTTTTTTTGTAACAATATATTATTTATTAGAAATAAGCAAATAGATGGGAGTAGAAACAAAAGAGAAGGAGTAACCTCTAAAAATACAGATAAATAAATGGAAATCGACCAAAAAATCCAACACCAACTATGATCCAAGTAGTTCTTGTAATCCAATCACTATACAACATAAACTAATGTATGGACTCAATCTTTCTCCTATTCTAGCACACTTCCAAAAGACACCCAACACACCTGTCTTGTTCTTGTCTAACAATGCTGGCCATGATGAGTGGATGTAAGTAGATGTACAGATCAGTAAAAGTAACACTTGTAACAATGATGAGAAGTTAAATATAGCAGACTATGGATATTTAAAATCTAGTTAGTAAAAATTTAATCAATGGGAAGGGAAGAGATAAGCAAACCTGTAATACATACCATCCTTGTTATCGATTTCGCTGGAACTGTATACGTATATGTATATATCTGTTTGTAATTAATTAACTGTTCAATACCGTTATCATCATCATCATCGTTAAACGTGTTTTGTTTTGTTTTTTTTTTGGTATTTTTGTTTTAATTTCACCACTTTTTTTTGTGAACGAGAAAAAATTGGTGTGCGTCCAAATGTACTTACAAGGGACAAGAGAGAAGGCTCATAGTACAGTACAAGTTTGTTTCAGTGGGTTATTTAAAGTGATTTTCTTTCCGGTAAGTATACACACAGATTTAGACAGATAAATAGACACTATAACCATAGGCGAATCCAAAATACGGAAAAATGGACGACGAATTGTTTGAATTTGAACCACAATTAGAACAGGAACAAGAACATGATGCAAAGATAATATCAGATGAACACACACTTCGATTAACTAAAACCAGAGATTCATACACTACAAAGATACTGGTAGGAAGTGATCAAGATCTACCTATAGGCAAACTTCAACGACAGCCGTTGGGTGATGGACAAGAAGAAGAATACCAACAGCAAGAACCATCAACCAATGGTGGCGATGAAGAATTAGAAGACGAAGAACTGTACGATAAGTTTGTCCCTACAGATCCAGAGAAAATTAAACAATTCAAGGCTAAGGAACAAGAATACATATTAAGTGAGCCAGATAAACCTATTGTTGGGTTGTATTCACCACCTGAGAATTTCAGTATAGTGTGTGGAGAGATTTATCGATCATCATTCCCAAGAATTGAAAATTTCCAATATTTACAAAAACTGAAGTTAAAATCAATCATTTGTTTAATCCCAGAGGAGTACCCAGTAGAGAACATTGAATTTAACAAGGAGAATGGTATTCAATTTTTCCAAATTGGACTATCAGGTAACAAGGAACCATTTGTGAAGATCAAACCAGATTTAGTCAATGAAGCATTACAGATCATTTTAAACCCAGAGAACCACCCAATTTTGATCCATTGTAACAGGGGCAAACACAGAACAGGGTGTATAGTTGGTTGTATAAGGAAATTACAAAAATGGAGTTTATCGATGATCTTTGACGAGTACAGAAAATACGCATATCCAAAAGAAAGACACCTTGATCAACAATTTATTGAAATGTTTGACGATTTAGAGATATACAATAAGGGAATACACAATAAATGGCTTCCATTAAGCTGGTAACTGTTGCTGTTGAGAGTCTTGCTCTTCATCACCGATGATACCAAAGAACAACCCACCGTATGCAGCGGTGTTAATCAATGCCAATGACGCTAGATACTTTGGATACAATCTGAAATTCCAAATACTCTTTCTACCGTTGATCAACAAATACATGAATGACCAAGCAGATGTCAAACCAGCACCGTTGATTGGATCGTTGTCGAATGATAAAAAGCTACCTAACCCAGTGAATGCACCGAATAGCAACACATTTGGATTGGTAGGATATGACATGGCGGATTTCAAATTAGCAGGTCTCAACACTGGTGTGACGAACAATGAACCAGAGAATGCCAATGCTGGAAATGGTGATTTAGCGTATTGAACAACCATATCATTGAATGATGCTTGGTCATCAGATGATGGAGTGGAAATTGGAACTGGAGGTGAATTGTTGTTTGACATTGGAATTTGTTGGAAATTGGAAATATAAATGTAAATGTGTGTATTTGTATGTATTAAACTGAATTGACTTGATTAGACAGTTTTTAATTGGGGAGAATAGGGGAGGAATTTAATATGAAATTACAAGAATAGTATTATATTGATGATAATCCAAGTAATTTAACATTGTTACGTCAAAATTGGCCCACATAATAAAAAAAGAAAGGTGAAATTTGCTTTCTTGGTGTGTGGTGTAAGGATGTTTTGTGTTTGTATTGTTTTTTTAGGGCGGGTATTTTGTAGTTTACTTGTTTCATACTAGTAACTTGATATATATACACAGTGGTAAGTTATATCATTGATACATGGATGATTAGTTATTATTTAATCATCTAGTAATTAGCAGTATTCGTTTACTACAATTACTTGATTCTATAGTAAGACAGAACACTAAACTGAAAAATGAAATCCTATATAATTTGTAAAGGAAAATTGAAAATTACACAGCGATTTGAAATTCTCAAATTATAATATATCAGTGAAAGCTTTCTCCGTCAAATTAATGACCCAAAGTACAGCCACAAAAGTGGAGAAACAAACCGCTAATATAAAAATTAAAGGAAATGAAACTACTGACCAGTTTTATTATAGGATAATTCAAATAGTCAAAATAAAATTGAGTTTAAAGCTAATATACATAAAAATATAAGTTATTATAAGATACAAATTGTGGGGGTAATCACAAAAGAGTAATCTAAGATCTTTCACCTCTTAATCTTCTAGCTAATTGGATATCCTTCTTTTGGATGGTAACTCTCTTAGCGTGGATAGCACACAAGTTAGTGTCTTCGAATAAGGAAACTAAGTAAGCTTCAACGGATTCTTGTAAAGCACCGATAGCAGAAGATTGGAATCTCAAATCAGTCTTGAAATCTTGAGCAATTTCTCTGACTAATCTTTGGAAAGGTAACTTTCTGATTAACAATTCAGTAGATTTTTGGAATCTTCTAATTTCTCTCAAGGCAACGGTACCTGGCTTATATCTGTGAGGCTTCTTGACACCACCAGTAGATGGAGCAGACTTTCTAGCAGCCTTGGAAGCTAATTGTTTTCTTGGGGCCTTACCACCAGTAGATTTTCTTGCTGTTTGCTTTGTTCTAGCCATTATGATTGATTAATGTTTAGATAATAATAAAGGAAGAAAAGAAAAGAAAAAAAAAGAGAAGATAAAAGTAAAATAATATTTATGGATATGTGGAAATGGTTAAGAACACAAAACAAATAAGAGGAGGATTAGTTGTATTTTTATATTATTTTTGATCACTAGTAACTATGGCACAGTCAGTCAGTGATTTGCCTTTGTTAGTAAGTGTAAGGTGTCTGTGTACGTGTGTTTGTTTATCTTAGTTCCCCAGTTATTATGTGCTGTGTGTGTTTATCTTCTTGGTTTGTTTGTTTGTTTATTTGTTTGTTTGTGTTTGTGTGTGGTTGTACCGGTTCTGAGCGTACTCTGTGCTGGAAAATTCGCGGTTCACTGGGTAATCTACAGCACTAACATCGAGAACCCTGATTCCAATGTATTAGTGCCTTTATTTACTCAGAAACCCGCGTAATTGTAGGTACTAATAAACCGCGTATCGTGTTTCCCATTATTTATTATGAAATTTTGTTTGTGGTTGATTTCTCTTTGTTTTTGCTTTGTTTTGATCATTGGAAGAGTGGAATGGGTACCTGTTTGCAAAATAACACGGATTTGATCCAAACACCTATGGGTTGATTAATTATATAAAATGATTGATAATTCCTGTCTTTGATTCAAGTTCAATTGTACAATCTTACCTATTTGTTATTTATTTTCCTTTTTCTCTTTCTTTTCTCTTCTTCTCTTTTTTTTCTTCTTTTTTCTCTCTTCATATAGTTTAACAAACTTTTTGTTTACTTAATTTACATATACATATATTATTAATTCAAAATGTCCGGCAGAGGTAAAGGTGGTAAAGGTCTAGGTAAAGGTGGTGCTAAGAGACACAGAAAGATTCTTAGAGATAACATTCAAGGTATCACAAAGCCAGCTATCAGAAGATTAGCTAGAAGAGGTGGTGTTAAGAGAATCTCTGCTTTGATCTACGAAGAAGTCAGAGCTGTCTTGAAGTCATTCTTAGAAAATGTCATCAGAGATGCTGTCACTTATACTGAACACGCCAAGAGAAAGACTGTTACTTCATTAGATGTGGTCTATGCCTTGAAGAGACAAGGTAGAACCTTGTATGGTTTCGGTGGTTAAATCATTTGAAAAGACTTGTTTTCTTTTTTCAAATATCATAAATTTTTCCCAATCGTTCAGATTTTATTAAACTATACAAAACAACTACCCCTGTTTTTATTATTTAAAGTGTATATTAGTTTTTTTTCTTAAATCTATCTCTAACTCTTATTAAGATAAATCAATTCCTATCATTCCTATATTATAAATAACCATCACTGTTTTGTAAGAAAAAAAAGTAAATGAAAAATCGACCTGGTCGATCGACTCGTAAAAAATCGGACATTTTTTGTGTGTGAGAGATCGCTAGCGAGATTTGGGGCTGGACTCGGAGGTTTTGAGGTTTTTTTTTTGTTTTTTTTTATCTTTGAAGATTGCTTAAATTTACCAATTACAGCAATACAATGCAGTATTTTTAAAAATTAAGTTAAAATTAAGTTATTATATAAAGAAATAAAGAAATAAACAAGAAGGAGGTAAAAGTAAGACTAAGAGTTGAAGGAAATTCATTTAAATAAACATTTCGTATGATATATATATATATGTGTGTGTGATAATAATAATAATTAGTAATGGTAATAAAGAATCAGTTAGAGAGAGGTAGGGAGATAAGAAAAAACAATCATAAATGAGCATCTTTTAATTCCTTAGCTAATCTTTGAGCGACAGCGGAGATAAACTCTTCAGTGGTCACATACGAAGACCTATCGGTTTCACCTCTGGCCAATGCTAAATCCTTGGTCATTTTACCATCTAATTTGACAGTGTTAATAGTGGCAGATTCCAAAGTCTCGGCAAATCTAACCACTGCTGGAGTGTCATCCAATTCACCTCTCTTGATTAAACCTTTAGTCCAGGCAAAGATCGATGCAATTGAATTGGTGGAGGTTTCGTTACCCTTTTGATGTTGTCTGTAATGTCTAGTCACTGTACCGTGGGCAGCTTCGGCTTCAAATGATTTACCATCATCAGAGATCAACACCGATGTCATCAACCCCAATGAACCAAAACCTTGAGCGACAACGTCGGATTGAACGTCACCGTCATAGTTCTTCAATGCGATAATGTATCCACCCTTGGATTTGATCATTTGAGCAACCATGTCATCAATCAATCTGTGTTCATACCAGATACCCAAGTCGGCAAACTTCTTCTTGTACTTGGTTTCGTAAATCTCTTGGAAGGTGTCCTTAAACAAACCATCATACTTCTTCAAAATAGTATTCTTGGTGGACATGTACAATGGTAATTTTCTAGACACAGCCAATTCAAACGATGCATTGGCAAAGCTTTTAATGGACTCCTCAGTGTTGTACATGCACATAGCGACTCCCTTCCCCTCATAGTGGTACACTGGGTACTCCAATGGTTTGGAACCATCCTTTGGGGTAAACACAATCTTCAAATCACCACCAACGGCAGGGGTGACAATGTTTTCACACTTGTATTGATCACCAAATGCATGTCTACCAATGATAATTGGCTTCTCCCAGTGGGGGATGATTCTTGGAATGTTGTCAATGATGATTGGTTCTCTAAACACAGTACCACCCAACACATTTCTGATGGTACCATTTGGAGACAACCACATCTTCTTCAAATTAAACTCCTCCACTCTAGCTTCATCTGGAGTAATAGTGGCACATTTGACAGCGACACCATACTTCTTAGTAGCATTGGCAGAATCCACAGTGACTTGATCGTTGGTCTCGTCTCTGTACTCTATGCTTAAATCATAGTAGTCCAAGTCAATGTCTAAAAATGGTAAAATCAATTCATCCTTAATCAACTTCCAAATGATTCTAGTCATTTCATCACCATCCATCTCGACAACCGGTGTCTTAACTTTAATCTTTTGAAAATCAGTGCTTGCCATTGTGTTGTGTATTATGTAGTTATAGTATAGGGGGTGGGTGATTTTATTTTATAATAAAGGTAAGGGGTCTTTGTCAATTTGTTATCTGTGTATAGGGGGTAAGATAAGTATAAGAGGGGGTGGTTTTCTTTTCCAAGATAAAAAAAAATTTAAAAAAAAATGTTTGGTTTCAAATTTAGATAATAAAATTTAACAATTTGATTTGATTTGATTTGATCTGATTTGATTTGGAATACAAATATGATGATACAATAAAAGAATGAATTTGATCAATCAATTTGAAAAAATATTATATGTAAAAAAAAAAAAAAAAAAAAAGAAAACCTCTTTGTCTTTATTTGTAAGGAAAATTGCTTTTATTTAAATATTGTACACATTACTCTTACTTTTACATTACATTACTTTTTTACTATAATATAATATAAAAGGAACTAACTAAAATTGCCGATATTATAAATAAAAAAAAAATTATTTTATTTATCTCACCCGTAACTAAGTAAGTAGGTAGGTAGGTAGCCTCACTTATTCTTAAAATTACTGTAATTGGTAAAACCCCTCTTCTTTGTCTTTGTCTTTGTCTTGTGAAAATTTGTTTTATTTTATTTATGTTTATGTTTATGTTTTTAAATGTTTATATATATATATATATGTACATATACATTATACTATATATACTGTAGTTCCGTGTACCGTATGTACATATTTCCTAAATTAATAAAACGAAAAAGAACAAATTAAAAATTTCTGAATTTACATATATTTCCCAACAACTGTGGTGGATAATATTTCTTTTTTTTTTTTACCAAACGCCCTCCAATTATAATTAAATTAAACCCCTATAATCTCTCTCTCTCTCTCTATAGATATATTATATATATATAACTAACCCTACACTCTAACAAACTATTACAAATACCAAAAATTCTAGTACGATTTATTTGATTTGATTGTGATTTGCTCATTTATCGATATCGCATCAACTCGGACTCCCATCACTTTATATCCCACCAAAATTAACCACTGCTTGTTTGTGTTTGTTTTATGTGTGTTTTTCCCTCATAAAATTTCTTCTCCGAAGTCAAGTCCGGTTTTGTTTCGTTTCGTTTCGTTTCCCGTGATCTACTTCCTCCACTCCGTTACCGCTGACCACTGGACAAGGATTCTAACTCTCGCGCACAGAGCAACGGCAACGGCAAAAAGCAACGAGCAAGGGTAAGGGTACGGCAGTGAGAAATTAACCGCGAGCCAATCAAATGTGTACGTTACCTAATACTATAAGATTAAGTATCGGTGTACGGTTTTTTTTCTCTCTCTCTCTCTCCTGTCTCTCTTTCTTGAGTGGATTATTGTACACGTGATATAAGTCAGATTACCCGGATATGTCACATGATTTGCACGTGTTAACATTACCCGGCTTATATCTATGTATTTGAAATTCTTTTTTTTTTTTTGTTTTTTGCTTCTTTTTGAAACTTTTGAACTTTTTCCACTACCTACCTACCTACCTCCTCTCTTTCTCGTCTGTTTTTTTTTTTTGTGTTTGACCCACTACCATTTCTCTCTTTTGTTTTTTTTTTTTTTTTTAATACTTAACACTACCTAACTAACTACCTGTACTGTATAGGAGAAATACACACGTTGTTTGATAAATAGGAATCATATAGATCCATAGATCAAATTCGATTATTTAAATTTATTTTTGCAATTTTATTTTAGATTTTTTTGTCTTGTATAAATTACACATCAATATATACAATATCAAAATTTAAAATCAACATCAACAAAAAACAACTGAAAACTGAAAACTGAAAACTGAAAACCGAAGACAACGTTGATTCAAATCCAATCAAATTTTTACTCTGTCATTTACCCCCCCCCCTGTCCCCTGTCAATTTTGTAACTTTTCACTAGGTACACGACAAATCATCTCAACTGATAAGACTAGACGTTATACATAAAGATCATTTATTTATATTTATATATATAAAAATTAAATTAAATTAAATTAGATTAAATTAAATATATATAAAAATATATTTATAAATAACTCCAAATACAGATCAATATTCAATTCAATCATGTCTCAAAGAAAAAGGCAAAAATTAGACAATTCATTGATAGATGATGAATTGATATCTCCATTGGTTAATTCAACGTCTCAGTTCCATTCAACTAGTTCAAACTCTCATCAGAGTAATAATACCAATTCCAATACCACAGGTAATAACAATAACATTAACAATAATACGAATACTAATACCAATGCATCTAATTCATCGACTGGATCGAATCAAATATCATCTAATAACAACAATACGACCAATACCAACAACACCAGTGGTGGTTCCTCCACAAATCAATCTACATCTCCAACGAATGACACTGGTCTGGATGAACAAACATTAGTGGCTGCTGCAGCTGCCGCTGCCGCTGCCGGTTACACAAATTATCAAATTAACACAAATCCATTAGATCAAAGACAACAGTATCAACAACAGTTCCACTCAAATCAACAGGATCAACAACCACAATCGTCAAATCATCAACAACAAGTTCAACAACAACAACAACAACAACAACAGCATGCTCATCTTCATCACCATCAATCCCAACAACAACAAGTTCAGCACCAACACCAGCAACAACAATTGGCTAACTCATTCAGTCAGTATCAAACAACCACTGGTAACGACGTGTTTCAATTACATCAACATTCATTAGACGTGTCTGGTAACCCACCCGTGGGAACTGGTTCATCTAATGTTACCTCGTCCACGGCCGGTGGTTCAAGTAATCAATCGATCACCACCACCACTGGTAATAACACTGCGATTGGCTTGGGTGATCCATCAGAGTATTTGATCACGCCAATTATTGAAGAACAAGCATTCGACAACGTCAATGTGTTGAAAGAATTTGTCAAGGAATTTGGTAAGAAAAATGAATTTGGTATTGCCATTGCCCATTCAAATAATAAGGCTATTTACTTTACTTGTGAATTAGGTGGTATCTACAGAGAGAAGAAGGGGAAGAAGGCCATTCAACAACAACAACAGCAACAACAACAACAGCAGCAGCAACAACAACAACAACAAAATGATCCAAATGGTGTCAATGGTGGTAAAAACGCTCCATCTAAAGAAATGGCTAAACGGTTAGGATCGAAGAAAATCAAATGTCCTTTTGCAATGGTGGCTAATTTCTCTAAGAAGAAAAACTATTGGACATTGAGAATCACTGAAAACAAACACAATCACCCTAAATTGGATCCATTGATCAATTTCCCAATGCTGAGAAAGAGATCCAATCAAGTCAATTCCACAATTAAGGAATTGTACATTGCTGGTGATAAACCTGCCACGATTCAGCATAAATTGGATAGCTTGTTCCGAGACGTTATCATTAAAAGGGAGGACATTTACAATGAAATTAGAATATTGAAAAAGAAGGGATTGGTGCCAACTAACCATGAAGTGAAACACAGAAAGCTCACTGAAGAAGAGATGCTCTACGGTCAACACCCTCAACCAACTGATAACCCACACATTCATCAACAACAAGTGCAACAACACCAACACCAACATCAACATCAACATCACCAACAACAACAATTGCAGCAACATCAACATCAACAATTGCAACAACAACAATTACAACAGCAACAGCAACAATTACAACAACAACAATTACAACAATTACAACAGCACCATCAATTGCAACAACAGCATCAACAAGTGCAACAGCAAGTACACCATCAACAAAATCAACACTTCCAACAACAAGTGCAACAACAACAACAAGCTGCCGCAGCAGCAGCAGCTGCTCAACAGTTCCAACTTCATCAAGATCAGTCATTAGCTTGGGCTAGTACTGCGTACAATCAAATGGATGATAAAACAGCTAAGGATTTGGTGTCAAATGATCAAGCTACCGCCGCTGCCGCTGTTGTTGCGGCTGCCGCAGCTGCAGTGCAAGTTAACAGTAACGGTGATGGCAATGGTGTCGGAGTCGGTGTGGGCGTCGGTGTCGATGACAACGGTGACAACGATGGATCAGGTCACAACGGTGATGTTATAGTCGACCACGGTCACCACAATCATCACCACCACCATCACCAATTACCAGGTGATGAAGTCGATGAAGATGAACACTTTAACATTGATGAAAGACTATTCAACTGAATAATGATCCACCAGCCACATAGTTGCACCAGCCACCTCACATATCTTCCTTCCGTTTTCCGTCTTTCAAGATCCATGCCCCAGGCCCCATGCCCAGCCCAGCCCAGAAATTGTGGCGTAGAACTTCATCTGCCGCCTCCACCGTCACTTCTCCGGCCTCACCTCACACAGAAAAAAAAAGAAAAAAAAGAAACGAAAAAAAAAGATCTTTTTTAGTACTTCCTTTTTGGATTAGAATTGGTTGTTCAGAAAAACTATGATTTTTGTCATGTTATAAATACCTTGTATATTTTTATATATTTAAAATCCCTTTTTAAAACTACTTGTATACGAATTGCAATATATTCAAGACTTTTTAGATTAATCCATTATTGGTTTCCAATAACCATTGAAATTCACTGTACCAATCCCCGCTTACTCCGATTGATCTAAAATTCAAAAAAGGAAAAAGAAAATTTTTGTTATCAGTTGCACACAATTACAATTACAATTACACTATGGTCAGTTTAGATTCACAACCCAGTACACCCAAGACACCCACAGGTTCCAGATCGAGTTCAGTGTTAGTATTAGATACACCGAATTCCTCTAATAACGAAAACCCGTTCATTGATGGGTCTCCCGGTAGACCTGGATCATTTGATTTCGATCTTGCCCTTGGTCAAGATTACAATTCCCAATCAGCCACAACTAGTTGGTTCCAACAACGTTTACCACCGAGATTGATCAACTTTTACCAATCATCAGTGAAACCAAATCTTGGTGTGACGTTGTTTTTGATATCACAGTTTTTCAATTCATTGATGATGTTGTTTTGTAAATTGTTGATCACTCCAAGGCCTCCATCGGAAGATGGTACTCCTCCTCCGCCTCCATTACATCCATTTCAAATCATGTTCATCAGAATGATCATCACTTACTCAGGCTGTGTGGTGTATTTCTTGTTCATCAATCCATCGCCAGATTTTCCATTCGGTCCTAAAGGTTACAGAAAGTTTATGATTTTGAGAGGATGTGGTGGATACATTGGTGTGTGTGGTCAGTATTTGAGTTTATTGTACTTGGACATCTCTGACACCATCACCATCACATTTTTAAGTCCAACAGTGACTAGTTTATTTGCTTGGATCTTTCTTCATCAAGTGTTCACGAAAGTGGAATGTTGGTTTGGGCTGTTGGCATTCTTTGGTGTCATTTTAATCTCACAACCTGAATTCATCTTTGGTGGCAATGAATCAGCTGCCACTGGTTCAGCTTCAGCTCATTTCATTGGTTGCTTGTTCGCTCTTGGTTCAACGTTTGGATCTGCCACTGCTATGTGTAGCATCAAAAAGATTGGGTTCCATGCTCATCCGTTGTTGACTGTGTCATTTTATTCATTGATCTCTTGTCTGTTGAGTTTGTTCCTTGGCTTGGCCACTTTGGAAAATTTCTTTGTGTTACCGTCCAGTGTAAGAGATTGGATCTTGCTAATCGGTATCGGTATCGTTGGATTCGTCATGCAATACTTGTTGACTTCAGGTGTGCAAAGAGAAAAGAAAACATCAAGAGCTGTTGCTATGACTTACTCACAATTGGTGTACGCTTCGGTGTTTGATTTCGTGTTCTTCCATCATATTCCAGAAGGGTTAGAGTTATTAGGTGAAATTGTCGTGTTAGTGGCTGTGTCATCTATTGTGTATTTCAAATCAGATGAATCTGGTGATGAAACTGTTCCGACTGGTGGAATTGACACTGGTGACGGTAGTGACTTGATCGATAACGATAGATACAAGGACAACGGTGACCATGAGTTTGATTTTGATGATGAATTCGACATTGACAATGAATTAGATGATTTAAATGAATCTGATCTACGTGTCTAAGCTGGGAGAACTGGGTTTTCGTTTTTCCGTTTTTTTTTCTATTTTATTTTACATAGATATATTTCTCTTCTTCTTCTTCCCTTCATCCTATTTTATTATTATTTATTGGTTGACCTTCTTTTGCATTTGGGCCATTTTTTTTTCGATTTCCGTTTTGTTTTTGTTTTGTTTTGCTTTGTGTTTTTTGTTCTCTTATACAATTGCTATATGTATCTTTTAGATATGTGTATAGTTCTCCTTCAGATCGTGCATTTTTTTCTCTTCTTATTTTTTGCTTCACCAAATTTTCGATGGTGACTTCTTTTCATACATTTCCATGTGTTTGTTTCTTGTACTGTTAATTGTTTCTAGATCATCTTTGCTCGAAACATCCTATCTCTAATATACATATATATACACACATACATTACTTATGCCTATCAAATTCGTATCTATCAAAATTTGAGCCGCACATCCATTTCGTTATGGTTTTTTTTTCTGTTGATTTTACTATAAACACAAATACAATTCAATTGGATATGTTTGTGTAAGTTAAGTTTGTTTCGTTAATTGTTGTTGGTTCTGATGCAGTGATAACCAATTCGTTTAATTCATTCAATCAATTGTTATCTAACCAAGATGTCATTGGAGAAAATAAGAGAAACTTTAAGCACTGTGCCGACTTTAAATCAATTGTGTGTTCAGATTTTAAATGACGATTACAGTGCTCATTCCACTCCAAAGATTTACTCTAGATCGTTGGTGTGGAAATTGACATCGACAAAGATCAATTTACAGTCAAATCTTGACATCAGATTGATTAAATTATTAGAGATAAATTTGACAAATTTGAAGTTTGAAAGACGGCAGTACGATCAATTGGTCAATGATTTCAAAATCCCATGGTTTGAATTGTCAAAAGATTCAAAGTTCTACCAAGAGTTCAACGCAGATGAATTGGAATTAGACATAACAGACGTGAAATCTACTCCCAAGCTCACTAAACACAAAGTTCATTCGACTAATATCACCCATGATCCATTGGGTGGGATTTCCAATGATAACTCCATGGTGAATGCATCATCCTCAGAGGAAAAGAAACCATACGAGATTAACCCTAAATTACAACTGAAACGACACAAGGAAACAGATGTTCAAATATTGGAGACTATTATCAATGATGTCAATAGATTGTTCCCAGAGAATGAAACATTGTTCATAAATGATTTCACCAGTCAAGTGGAACTCATTGAGATAATTTACCTTTGGTTGAAATTGACATCTGTTGAGTACCATCAGGGGCTACATGAATTGTTTGGAATGGTGTACATTACAATGAAACTTGACAGTATAAATGAAGATGATTTTGACAGTACTACTGGTAAACGGTCTCTAGAGTTAAATCATAACCACCACCACAAACGCCAAGATCAACAACAGCAGAGACCATCGTCTCCTTCACCTCATCATAACCACATCGATGGTTCTATTGATGAAAATATCATTGAACTGATGAATAGCAAATATGTGAAACATGATACATTTACATTCATTCAAAAGTTAATATATGGTATCTTGGAACGATACTATGTGGAGGATAATTTGATCTTTGAATTTATCAAATTTGAATTGAAATTCAAATTAGCCGACTCCCTGACGTATAACATTCTTAAAAAACGATTGAATTTGAATTTCAACATTTGGTTAATTAGGTACTTTAAATTATTACTGACGAGAGAAATTGGGTTGTACAATTCTCTAGACCTTTGGGACAAATTGATTGCATTCAACCATTTGAATCAAGTGAGGAGAACTGCGTCTTCAACTGAAGTGTTGAGTGCAAGTTCGAGGAAAACTACGACCTCTCCAACTTTATCCACTCACAATAACAATAATTCATCTCAGGAAGAGCCAATGGGTGACATAGATTTGTGCTTGTTGATACCGTATTTAACAATATTACTGGTTTCTAAGATCAAGAATAAATTAGTTGTCTCCGATTACTCTGAGGCTTTGTTTCTGCTGTTGCATTACCCTATCAATGAAAATACTTCAACACATGTAGACAACGCATTGACATCTGTGAATTCAAGAAACAGACGATTTGAATCCCCTGCTATTCTCTTGACAGATTCAGATTCAGAGGATGATACTGCAGTATCTGCCACTGTGAAAAATTCCTCAGACTCTTCTGAAAATGTGGATGGTTTTGTGTACATTGAATCAGGACATCATTCATTACACCAGGGACAATCCAGTGCAGCTTCACCATCATCACATGGAAATTTTATCCAAAAATTAACAGCCAAGACTGGTTCTTTGAAATTGAGCGATTACCATAGACAATCTGAAGACGATTCCATGGATGCAGATCTAGTTACCTTGAACATTTCAGAGATGTGTTTGGTTGCAATTCGATTATTTTACATGAATGATAAGCAATTGGAAAAAGATGGTTGTAAACTAGTCAATGGATTTGCCGCGGAATCAAGTACCAACAGTGGTGATTCTAGTTCTATTGGAGGTGCAAGTGACAAAAAGAAATCTAAATCATCTGGTTTAGGTAGAACCCAAAGCTGGAATTTGAAAAGGAAGAAAAGTAATAAGTTGGATGTTGGGTTCTTCATTGAATCTAATGATTCTCTCTCTTTGGCTTCAGCTACTCTGTCTAGATCAGGTACCGTTGACGAGATTACAGAGGCACTACCAAAGAAGAAAGATTATAATAGAACAAGATTAGAATTGAAGTTGAAAAAAATTGTTAAATAGATGGTTTATTACGTATATACTTATTTCGAAATGAAAAGCTTTTTTACTACATACATGGACAGTAATTTCCTTGTAAAAAAATTAAATTAAAGCAAAAAAAAAGGGTAAGTTACAAATAAAAAAAAAAACAAAAGAATATTGAAGGTTCGTTCACACTGTTCAATGTAAACAAAATGTTTTATTTTACACAGTGGTCTTCTTTTTCAATTTTTCAATTTGTTGTTTCAAATCAGATTCATTCTTTTCAATCCAATTCAAACTCTCCAAATGGTTGTTCAACAACTTTAGCACGTCCTCTAATAAATCTTCATCCTTTTTACTACCAGAATTTTGAGTAGTAGAATGAAGCAATGATTTGTTAAATGAATCACTAACTTCATTGACCTCGGATATCAACGATGAGAAATTTGTATTCAATGAATCAAGTTTTAATTCTAAAATCTCAGCCAATTTGTATGATTTTTCTCTAATTTGATCATTTGTCAAGATTATTTCATTACCAGAGCTGCCAACACCATTTGAAGTCTTGCTTTGTTGCATTGATGCCAACAATGTCTCTGATTGCTTTTCGTAACCTTCCAATAATTTTTCCAATTCATCTTGTTGCTTTTCGATGTATGACAAGTTTTGGTCAATCTTCAGTTGCTTTTGTTCACATTGTATAGAGTCAGAGTATAATTTAGATATTGAATCACTAGATTCAACTAATGTTTGATCCCATGAATTGATTTTAGTGCTATATGTTTCAAATGTTTTGGTAGATGTAGATAATTGTGTGGTCCATTTTGAAATTAAATCCTCCAAATTTTTGTTCATTATAGACATAGGCTTTGGT
The DNA here is from genome assembly GCA_003707895.3 of Ambrosiozyma pseudovanderkliftii. Classification (NCBI taxonomy): domain Eukaryota; kingdom Fungi; phylum Ascomycota; class Pichiomycetes; order Pichiales; family Pichiaceae; genus Ambrosiozyma; species Ambrosiozyma pseudovanderkliftii. The sequence goes on from PPLW03000038.1 coordinate 101,271, forward strand.
TGGAAACTCTCCAAATTTGTTTCAACCTTAGGTGGATCATTCTTACTTGATGATTCGAATGAAACCTTCTTGTCATCTGTTACAGGTTTGTTATCCGTAGTTGTAGCTGGTTTTGTCTCTGTTGGTTTAGCACCAAATGAAAATCCTGGCTTTGAATCTTTGGTTTCTGTACTGGTTGTGGTTGTAGAAGCAGCTGGTTTAGCACCAAATGAGAATGCTGGTTTTGCTGGTTCATCTTTCTTCTCCGTGCTTGCAGCGCCAAATGAAAATGCAGGTTTTGCTGGTTCATCTTTCTTCTCAGTTGTAGCAGTTGAAGCAGCTCCGAATGAAAATGCTGGTTTTGCTGGTTCATCTTTCTTCTCCGTGCTTGCAGCGCCAAATGAAAATGCAGGTTTTGCTGGTTCATCTTTCTTCTCAGTTGTAGCAGTTGAAGCAGCTCCGAATGAAAATGCTGGTTTTGCTGGTTCATCTTTCTTCTCTGTGCTTGCAGTTGAAGCAGCTCCGAATGAGAATGCAGGTTTTGCTGATTCGTCTTTCTTTTCAGTTGTGGCCGCTCCAAATGAAAATGATGGCTTTGCTGGTTCGTCTTTCTTCTCAGTTGTAGCAGTTGAAGCAGCTCCGAATGAAAATGTAGGTTTCGCTGGTTCATCTTTCTTCTCATTTGAGGCTGCTCCAAACGAAAATGCTGGTTTATTTGTTGTTGATGTAGTGGCGTTAGCACCAAAGCCAGAGAACCCAGTTGAGGTTGTGCCAGTTGGCGGGGTGGAAGTGGCAGTTGATCCTAAACTAAAGGCACTTGGAGTAGCCGTACCTGTAGTAGTTGAATTGCTTCCAAACAATGGCTTTGAAGGGGCACCAAATCCAGTGGAATTCGTGCCTGTATTAGCACTAAATGAAAACGTTGGTGCAGCTGTGTTAGTCTTATTGGCATCAGTTTGACCACCAAATGAAAAAGCAGGTTTATCAGAGTTCACTCCATTGGCCCCATTGGAATTAGTATTGCTGTTGGCTCCAAAACTGAATGCTGGTGTCCCGTTACCAGTAGAATTTGTATTGAATTGAAAGCCACCTATAATATGTATTTATTTTTAAAAGGAAAACAGTGTTAGTATATTTATATTCAACAATTATTCATGATAAAAAATTCTAATATTGGGATCAATTGAAGTTAAAAAGAATAAGAATACATACTCATAGTTAATACCTGTTATTGAATGGTCTGTTTGGAAGTTTAATTGCACAAAAAAATAATACAGTAAAGTAACCTATTACTTCTTAGTGTGGAAAGTCTTTTGAAACATTTCTTGTTCACTCCTTTACTTTGATTCCTTTAATAAATTATTTTTTTTTGAAGCAAAAAAAAAACAAACAGAAAAAGAAGGGCGGAACAAAAAAAAAGAAAGGGGGTCAACTGGGAATTGAACCCAGGGCCTCCTGCACCCAAAGCAGGAATCATACCACTAGACCATTAACCCGACTTATTGTTCTATGTATGGAATTGGAATATTTGAATGTGTCAATATTATTGATTACGTAAGATTTGTTGATTTTTTCTGAGAAAACTGGTTTTCCTTGAAACGTTGAATTAAAAGGTAATTTGCTCAAAGAATAACATTCGCATCGTTAAATTATTGCTATGTCTATAATCTTATGTTATTAAATTAACCATTACTTTGATTTTAAAGAAAGCTCTTATTTTTCTCTGATTATTTCCAAAATTGATTGGAATTCTAATTTTTTAAACTTTGTAATTGAGACCCAATTAAAAAAACACTTGTTTTTTTACTTTGCTTTTCTAGAGGTGATTAATTTCATCATTACATATTAGATTTAAATTAATATTCATTAAGTTGAAATATATACTATAAACAGAGGATATCAACAACAGAAAACAAAAACCAGTTAAATAAAGCAAATAAAACAATAAAACACCAAACGTATACGAAGACGAAATAAAATATAAATAAAATAAAAACAAGCAAATAAATAGGTGAAAGGTTTATTTAAAAAAAGAACATACAAAAAAGACTAAGCTATTCTCTTTTGTAAGGCCATAACATCTTCAATTTTTGTCAATGCCAATTCCAAAAGTTCCTTTCTCTCTTGTAATTCAATATGCTTTTTAATCTTTGGATCTTCCTTTGCAAAATTTTCAATTTGTTCTGGTGTCAATCCACCACCACTTCCTAACTTCTTTTCTAATTCTCTTGGGAATGAGTAATAGAAATCACTTAACAATTCAACGTTTAAGAACAACACAGCAGTTTGAGTTAATTTTTCAGCAACCACATCCATAAAGATTTCAGGACATTTATACTTGTTGTCTTTAAACTTACATTGAGTTGACTTTAAAAGCTTCAATCTCATTGCCAACAATGCAGATCTGTCTCTTAAAAACATAGCGTCTCTTCCACGGGACAACAACCCAGGACTGAATCCCAAGTTTTCTCTGGCAAGATTTTCCCCAATTGAATTATTCTCATTTTCCAAATATGTCATGATCTGTTTCAACTTATTACCTCCAATGGTCTTCTTCAAATGATTAAATTCTTCATTACATTGTTTCAATTCTTCCTTTAAAAGAGTGGTTGCATGCTGCCTACTGACATTCCATTCTCTGTCCTCCACTTCAATTTCATATTTATATGGCTTGATACAATTCTCAACCTGATCAGCAGTGGAGTTGTAACGTTGGTTCAGCACAGAACTTGCAGCTTCTTTGATAGCTTCCTTGATCAAAGGATGAGTTCTGACTTCTGTGTTGTCAATTAAAACACCGATTTCAGTTAAAATAGCATCAGTCACTAAGGTAGTAGACAGTCTACCGACACCCAATTTAGTCAATGATGCAGTGGACATGTCTAGTTTTCTATGCCAATAACTATCATTTGGTGGAGCGAATGGAAGATCCTCCAAAGTTGGTTCATCGATTTTTTCTCTATCAACCAATAACGATGTAGTTGTTGTAGGTAAAGGAGGTTTATTCCAATATCTTAAGGCAATTAAGTCAAGCACTTTTTGATCCAATTCACTTCTCAATAACGATCGTAACTCTGGTCTACCAAACTTCTCACTGAATTCCTTGATGGCAATTTTCAATTGGTCAATGGTTTGTGCCATGTATTTATCAGCGGTTAAATCTCTGTCATTGAACTCCACTTTAAACTTATAACTTGTTTCTTCCAACTCATTGGCGACAAGCATTTGCATTGGCTTTAATGAAGTGGCCATTGATTTTTCCAAGACTCTCATTAATTTCTTCTTCAAATTTTTAGTACCTGTGGTGGTTCCAATGAATGCATTTTTATTTTCCTTGAAGAACGTTCTTTCAAAGTTCTGCTGGGCAATGAATGCTTGAGTGCCAGATTGTCTTCTGAAAAGTGAAGGAGATGATGATGGAGGAGCTCTAGTGATCACACCCACATAACCCATTCTTAACGGATACTTCTTGTTTAATAATAACGAGCTAGCCGCATCAGCATCGACTAAATCCATTTTGGTGATGACACCGATTGTTCTTTCACCCTTTGGATCGGCTTTTTTCGCAGCTCTTAATGCAGATGAATTAGCTAAATCGACATCAGCGGCACTAATGGCCAAAATGATATTTGGTTCTTGAAGGTATCTGTCACACAATTCTCTAATTTTGTTTTTCAAAGTGATTGGTTGGTCAGCGGCTTCAACTTGGATGTAACCAGGCAAATCCACTAATGATAAATCCGGCACTCTTGGTGATCTGATTGTTAATTGAATTGGATCATTTGACACTGCCTCATCATGAGGCACCGCCATGTTTAAATCAAATAGAATCTTTTGAACTTGTTGGAAGTCAGTCATGTTAAACATCTTCAGAGCAGGAAATTCAGCATTTTCAGCAGCCAATGTGTTATCATTGACTAGTGTTAATTCAATTGGTCTTCTAGTAACCATATTTGAACCTTTTGGTAAAAATTCTTGTCCAACAATTGACTCCAACACTGATGACTTACCAGAACTTTGTGAGCCAATGACAACAATGGAAGGTAATTTCAACGCATTAGTACCATTCACATTCAACAATATACTTCTGATTTCAATCATTTGTCTTGTCAAGTTTAACATGGCATCTTCAATGACATCGTCCTGTTGTTCTTCGTCTTCGTCTTCGTCATCTTCTTCTAACAATTCATCTTCATCTTCATCACTACTCAAAGCTATACCTGCAGCAGCACCACCAACAGCGGTACCATTCCCGTTACCGTTACCATCTCCATTACTATTCTCAGAGCCAGATGTATTTGATTTACCATTGGAACCTCCACCTTCAAACAATCCACCGAGGAATCCATTCACACCATCAGCCAAATCACCAGCCATGTCCTTGACCTTACCAATTTGATCTTGAGTGTAAGTAGAAGCTTGATCCACCTTATACAAAACATAAGATCCAGCTGCTGCTGCTCCTCCACCAAGGTATGCAGGGATTTTGATGATTTTAGTGGCAGCCTTCCCGATTCCAAACACTGAAAACTGTCTGCTATATAAATGGCTATGTTGAATTGAATTTGTTATGATGTTGTTTGAGTAATTTCTTCTTTTAGGTCTTCCCACATCAAATATAATACCTCTTCTATTGTTCTGTTGCAGAGGTAGACGATGTATTTGTTGTTTCAGAGATCCTGTATAGGTTGAAAATGATGATGAAGACCCTGATTTGCTCATTATAGACCATCTTGCTAGAATGCCAGGTATCACATTGGGTATGCGATTACTGGAAATCAATCCAACACGTCTAATAGAACTGTTCAAAACCATAATTGTTTCAATTGCAGGTATTCTATCAATTTCAAATGGTCAGATGTATATTTCTTGATTGGGTTGTTCCATGTATGACACATCAGTTTTACCTTTATTTACATCTGATCGTTTGATTTTTTTCTTTCTCTTGTAAATTGAGGGCAAAAAGAGAGAGAGAGAAGCACACACAAACACCCACAGAAAATGTATAGAAAGGTCGATCGACCCTCGTTTTTGTTAAGGGAGTCGATTACATTGTTCAAAGGTTAGGGAGTTTATGTACAGGATCTATTTTGCCACAAAGCTTTATGGGGCTTTCCATTTAATTATTATCATATATTTAATAGTGTTGGTATATAAAAGTAAGATATACGATATACGAAGGATTCAACTGCAAGTAGGAACTTGTTCAACTTGGAACTCTTCATTTTTGACTAAAGTCACTTCTAAGTCCTCTTTGTTTCTTCTGTTCTCTTGACCGTGTTCAATCCATTTCTTCATATACTGTGTCAGTAATCCTGCAGCTAACACCTGTTCAGCTTGGTACAAAACCAGGGGAATCAATAACTGACCTAAATGTTCATTATGTGATCCATACTGAGACGAGACTAAGGACACACCCAAGGCGGCAGTTTTAGCAGGGCCACAGAGCAAAATTGAAATCGTGTCTTGTCTGTTGTAAAAAATGGCCGTATCACCGTATAACCTGCCTTATACAAACTAGATGAATTCTCTGTTGGCTCAGTGGGGTATAATTTCAGTATGAACCAGGGTCTAGATATGACAAAGCAAATCATAGTGAGAAAAATGTAAATACCCAAATTGAAGAAGCAAATGAAGATGATAGACTCATGGGGCACAGATGTAAATGAATGTTGATGAAATGCAGTGGAGAACGAAGAAAACATAATTAATAACAACATAACAGACCCAACTTTGTTAAATCTGAATGTAGTTAAGAACCAGGAAACTTGTTTGGGGATGACGTTCTGTAACACTTGCCCCACAAAAATTGGCACAAACACTGTACAACCTAATTGTTTCATGACTTCTCTGTACACACTAGTCACTGAAGATCCATTGGCTGGATTCCCAAACTTAAATTCACCAACGCAATACATTTGAACCAATGCAGGGGTGATAAATGCACCTAATATATTGCCAATAAACACCTCACAAAGGGTCAAGAGCTCATTTCCTCCAGCTTTTCTAGTCATAACAACGTTTGATGCCACGGTGGTTGGACAACAAGCTGTCACAATGATGCCGATCAACATCCATTCAGATATTTTACCATTATGTGCATTCATTATAGCACAACAGAAACCATACATTATCGAAGAAGAAATGAAGAATTGTAGAATAACCACCGTCAAATGTGCTCTCCAATGGAACATATTAACCATTAGAGATCTTGTCTTCATTGATAACCCTGAACCGAAGAAAATGATTGCAACGGCCAAGTAACCTATCGAGTACTCTGCACGTATTAATCCCCCCTGTCTTGCAAAGTTAGGTGCAAACTTTGCAATCACTATAAGGATTGCCAATGATATATAGAACCAATAATTAATGAACAAGTTTATTAAAAAACTTTTTAGTTTTTGAAGGCTTGTAGTAGCTTCCTCACTTGTATTGGTTTCGTCATTATCCATTTTGTGTAGTTTTTGCTTTTAGAATACAGTTTTACCATTCAACAAAGAAAATAACAGTAATACAAACTTCCACTTCTTCATATAAACTTATGTTTCTTCTAAACACTTCTCGATCATTGACCAGTATTCATTCAGTGAATTACCAAATGACTCAAAGTAAAGCTTCAAAAGATTATGACGTATAGCGGATACACCACTTCCGCTTCTTCATTTTGTACATCCTTACACCACATCCATCAACCGATAAGAAAGAGTTGGGACACTATTAAGCCATCATTGACTAACGGTAGACAGTTCTAAACCTTTCATACTATTTGAAACATCAATGGTAAACACAAACACAAACACAGACACAAACACGGACAAAAGCATACATACAGATCTCCTATATAATGTGTTTAACGTCTCAGTTTTAATTACACTTATAGATGTCACGGAAAATCAAGCTTGTTTCAGATGATGAAAGGAAGAGAGCTGTCTACAGTTGTGATAGATGTAAACAAAGAAAGCGTGCATGTCGGCGGTTCATTGATGGTGTTCAACACTTTGATAATAAAACTACTTGCTCCGAATGTTTGAAACATGGATCAACATGTGTCACTTCAATTCCAAGGAAGAAAAGAGTGTCACTAACCACATCAAAGTACAGACTTGAATGTTTAACCAAAATTGTTGGTGCCATGTTTCCTGAAAGTGATCCAAATAGCTTTGATGATATTAATGGGATGGCAAAGGCGTTACATGTATCACTTCCACAGAAACCATTAACCGATACAGAAAGTAATGATATCACATTTGAATCCCAAGAATATCGTGGCGACGAAGAGACCATTTCTGGGACAAGTGCTAATGACACCGCTATCCAGACCAGGGGCACAACTGGTGTCTTTAATGCTCTTTTACAATTCGGTGAACAAAGTATTGTTGGTCGTAACCTAAGTTCAGAAAAAACTGATAACAATGATGCATCTGTCGATTCCTCACTTTCAACAACTTCAATAATTCGGTTAGATCATATCATACTTGACCTTATTCCGCTAACAGAAGCCCAGAAGTTTACTGACACCTATTTTGATAAGGTCCACCCCAGTTACTTTGTGTTTGATGAGTCAAAGTTTAGAATGAGACAAGAAACATTTTTCAAATGTTTCCATTCATTGGCAAACGAGGGTTTCACGATAGAGGAGATTTGTTCAGTGTATATGGTTTGGATCTTGGGTAGAGATTCTTACTTATCCAATGTTTTGGGTGACACGTATACCAATCGTACCGTACCTGATTCAGTGATAGAAAAGTATGTCAACATATGCATATTTTGTTTGTCTCATTTCATGTTTTCAAAGAGTATTAGTTCCATAAGAGTTCTTTACCTAATGGCACTTTATTATGAAACCAAAAAATTAAGAGATACTTGTTGGGTGTTGTTAAGTAATTGCAGTTTGAAAAGCTTTAGTTTAGAATATCACAAGGAATCATCGATCGAGAAATTGACTCCAAGTTTGCAAGAAGAATTGAGAATAGTGTTTTGGTCTACCTTTAGACTTCAGGTCAATAACTGTGCCATTCTTGGAAAGTTTTGTAACTTTTCGATGCAAGATATAGACTTGGAGTTACCCAAATTGGAGTTTGTGGAGGATGCTTTATTTAAGAGTGTGTTCTTTAAATCTGTCAGTTTGATGAAGATCATGTATGATACATTGAAGAATAGAGAATACTTGCTAGGTAGAAATGATCCATGGACTCAAGAGAATATAGATGATGTGTTAAGAGTTAACAGAGCATTGATATATTGGGAAGAAGGTTTGAGTGATGATCTGAGAGAGTATGAAAGTGACACACCTAAACGTTACCAGATTAAACTCCATTTACAGTTCCATTTTGTGGTTATCTCATTAAGCGTGGCATATTTAGTCGAGTTAAGATTACAAAAAAATAAATTATCAAAAAAGGCCATTCCTCTGCTCACAACAGTGTCTTACGGAATTAGATCTGCCGTTAAAATCACAGAAATAGTGACGTATTCAGTGAAGTGCCAATTAATGAGTGGTTTACTATATTTTGACTTATTTTACGCTTACAACGCATTCATGGTACTTCTATTAGCGTACACGCTGGTCAAGGATAAAAGTTTAGATAAGGGTTCTGACAGCTACAGTCCCTTATTGGCTGAATTATACGGAAGTTATTCTATCAACTTATCCGACATTGTCAGATCAATTGAGAAAATTAAAGATATTAACTCAAATTATGGATCTAAAACTTCCACTGGGATAATGAAAGAGGCAAGTCAAAGGATAAGTGTCCTACAGAAATTGTTTAAATTAACTGATTCAAAGTTATCTTCAATTATCGATATGGACTTGAATGGTGGTGATTCATCTCTTACTTCTATCTCATTAAATGCTGAGGATTTTTTCCCTCTCGATTTTGATTTCAATTGGGCTTTAGAGAATTCTGATAATCTTGATGATTTTTTGAATCACTTTTGATTTCTATTATAGGTTTTATAAAAACGGTTTTTATAGAATTCCACTGAGACTTTAAAACATAAAAATGTAAGTACAACCAGCTGCGATCTGAAATCGGCAGAGTTACTATCTTAGTATAATTTACCATTTCCGTTATAATTCCTACAAAGCGCACAATTGTATTAGCGGAAGCATCGTTCCCGCAGGCGCCCATTGTGGATCTACGTTTAAGATAAGAACCTGGTTAGTTTATTTACAGAGGAAGAAGAACAATGAAAATTCATTGACGGGATTGATCCATTTGTATCTATATAAACGGCAGAAACACCCACCAAAGTGATTTGTTAGAACTCAGAGGAATATCCAATAAAGACTTTAAAAATGGATATAATCAACACATATACGGCAGATTGAAAGATGAAAGAAATTGAACCAGCCAACAAGGAAAAACAACACTTTGAAATTTCCACTGAGACCTTAGAATCAGATGAGAAGCTCCATAAATTAGAAGAAGTCCATTCCTATAAATTGACTAGAAGCTTGAAGTGGAAAATCGACCTTCGGATTATGCCATTCTTCATGGCAGCTTATTTCCTTCAATTCTTGGATAAGACGTTACTTAATTATGCTGCTGTCATGGGTATTTCCAAACACCTCCATGGAAATCAATACAGTAATCTGAGTACAATGTTTTATGTTAGTTTCCTTGCGTTTGAGCCTTTATCTGGGTACCTCATCCAAAAGTTCCCTATTGCCAAATACTTAGCTGTGAATATTTTCATTTGGGGTGCTGTTGTCTCATTACATGCAGCTACTAAAACATACGCTAGTTTGATGGTTATTAGAACGTTACTTGGTGTGTTCGAGGCATCTACTGCTGCCTGTCTTATTCCAATAATGGGGATGTGGTACACTAAGGCAGAACAATCTAGAAGAACAGGGCTATGGTACATGATGAATGGATGGGCCGAAATTGTTGGATCACTGTTATCTTATGCCTTTCAACATGTTCATTCAACAAAGTTGGAGAATTGGCAAATCCTGTTCATATTTATGGGTATCATAACCTCCATAGTTGGTGTTGTTGTGTTTTTCTTACTTCCAGATGATCCAATGAAATGTAAGTTCTTAACAGAGGAAGAAAAACATGCCGTCATAGAACATATTAGAGAAAACCAATCTGGTATTCAGAATAGAGAGTACAAATTCTATCAAGTGAAAGAAGTGTTGTTCAAGGACAAACAAACATGGTTATTATTTTTCATTTGTTTATTGACATCAATTGGTGGAGGTAGTGGATCTACATTTTCCAGTAAAATAGTCAAATCCTTTGGATTTACTGATGTTCAAACTACCCTTATGCAATTTCCAATGGGTTTTGTCGCAATTATATCCACATTAACCTGCTGTTATGTTCCAAGTTATTTTGGAGAAAGATGTCTCTTAATCGCTGCTGTTACCTTTTTATCAATGGTTGGATTCATTCTACAGGTCTCTTTGGATTCCGGTAACAAGGGAGGAAAACTAGTTGGTGTATACTTAATGAAGACTGTTGGCTCATCATTAGCTGTTATTTATAACTGGGGTTCTGTCAATACATCAGGTTATACCAAACGTATCACTAGAAATACCTTAACATTAATCAGTTTCTGTATTGGTAGTTTGATTGCACCACAGGAGTTTAGATCATCCGATGAACCTGATTATACGAAGGCTAAAGTTGCCCTGATTATCGAAAGTGCTGTTGCCACTATTTTAGCCTTGATTTTAAGATTTGTGATGATTCATGAAAACAAGAAAAGAGACAGGGAAATGGTGTCTTTAAGTGAAGAAGAAATTAACCGTGATGCTACATTTTTAGACTTAACAGATATTGAAAACAGAAACTTCAGATATGAACATTGAACTGGTTTTTATGTTCTTTGAGTAAGTATTATTTCTTATATAGTGGAATACAAATCAATACTTTTAATAATTTAATTCTATTGTAGAAGTTTAAGAAGAGGCAGACACTAGCACCCACTTGAAATCAAACGACTGTTAATTGGATCAAATTTGGTTTTGTTAGCGTTGGTGGACTTTGTAGATGTTCCTTATAGAAAATTGATTAAATAAACTAACAAAATATATTTCATATAGATAAATATAATATATAAAAAGGAAATTTATAATTGAGGCACAGATGCACCATCACCTCTTGGATCACTGCCAGCGGAATAAACAAGGTAAGGTGCATCATCAGGAGATTCTTTTCTTATAATTTGACCTCTACCAAACATTCTACGGCCATTTCCTTGGATGACATGAACATCATGACCTAGTTTCTTCAAACCATCAATAACATTCTCTGGTAATACATCTTCTACGGCAACACAGGTAACATCGTTACTAGCAGGACCATCAGCACCTCTACCATTATCAGTGTGACGTAGATTTGGATTGGCAAATAATGAGAATCTAGGGGCATCTAAGGCTTCTTGAGGATCCATACCAAACAATAGCATGTTTAAGTACACTTGAACATGTGCCTGAGGTTGATTATAACCACCCATTATACCATAAGCAGCGTATAAACTATCAGAATTGTCATCATTTCCTCTTTTGCTGATCATACCAGGGATAATGGTATGATATGGTCTTTTGCCACCTTCAAGACAGTTCTTACTCTTTGGATTCATGTTGAAATTACCACCCCTATTTTGTAGAACGAAACCACAATCCGGGACAATGATACCACTACCAAAACCTTCATACAAGGAATTGATAAATGAGCAAGCATTTCCTTCACTATCTGATGCAGTGAAGTAAACAGTATCTGATTTAAACATCTCATTTGGGACTCCATGTCTCAAGTGTTTATTCGTGATAACTTTGTCCTTGTTAAATTCTTCTGCACGAGCATCGAAGTACTCTGTAGATGATAGAAGTGCCTTTGCATCATCATGAAATTCAGCACCATGCTTCTTTTTAAAATATTCATAATCATTGACACATTCTTCAGAGTCTCTGAAACTGATCTTTAAACTCTCGATTAGTACATGCAAGTACTCAGCAGAATTATGCTTTAACTCTTTCAGGTTTATAATTTTCTTAGCATCTAAACTCTTGATTATACCCAATGTTAACAATGCAATAATACCTGATCCATTTGGTGGAATTTCCCAAAGCTTGTGTCCTAAAAATTCATAACCTATTGGTTCTACAAAGGTAGAAGTGTGATTGGATAAATCGTCTAAAGTGATAGGAGAACCTCTTCTGTTCAACTCTTTGACAATAGATTCAGCCACTTTACCCTCGTAAAAACCCTTTTTACCTTCTTTGGCAATGATCTTTAATGTGTTTGCAAAGTCTTTATTAATCAAGAACTGACCCTTAGTTGGTGCACCATAATCTTCATTTGGTAAGAAGTTTTGTAAATCTTTACCGGGTTTGTTTTCCCTTTTAAGCTTAGTTGCAACATCAACCCACATAGCAGCAGTGATTTGTGATATTGGATAACCATGTTCAGTGAGTTCGATTGCTGGAGCAAGACAATCACCAAGGGTAACATTACCACTCCCCCATTTTTCAATCGCATCTGACCAACCAGCAATGGCACCTGGAACTTGTACCTTAAAAACAGAATCTGATTTATATCTTAGATTTGGCAAGATATGTTCAGGGTAGTTTTGCTTCAACCAATCAATGGACAATTTTGCAGGTGAACGGCCAGTACCGTTTAAACCATGGATCTTCTTCTCCTTACTATTGTAAAACAATGCAAAACAATCACCCCCAATACCTGTTGACATTGGTTCCATCACACATAATGCAGCAGAAATGGCAACACAAGCATCAACACAATTACCACCCTTTTCAAGAATCTTTAAACCTGCTGCATTGGCTAATGGTTGAGTAGATGATACAATCCCCTTACTAGAGTAAACTGTGGATCTTCTGGAGTTTGATGGACCTTCCATTGTCGTTTTTTGATCAGTTAAAATATTATGAATTTCAAATCACTTGAAAAGTTTAACTCATAGTAATGAAAAAGAAAATTGACTTGTTGTCTAAGTAGATGTATTAAAACAAATAAAAATGAAATCCGTTGCCTTTTATTTTTGTCTGATTTGCACCTTATTTATTTCAATTGATGTTCACCGGAATGGATGCGGATGCACTACTTCCACCACCGGGAATGTTAATTCTTACCGCAGCGATTTGCGTCGATAGACCCATGAATTCCATCGAATTACCATCCGACCAGAGCTTTGAAGTCGGGCTATCTCTACATATAAATGTCTTCTTAAACCTACTTACTCGAATACAATACATAACTATTAAATGTGTGTATATATTAAATTAGTTATGACAGGGTAAATAGTAGTAAAATATATTGGAAAAAAACAGAAATACCACTTTCAACAGCTGGTAATCGGATGAAATATATCAAATATCGAATATAATAAACCAGACAGAACTTGACGTTGATGATAAAAAAGGAAATAAAAGGCATTATTGAATGAATAGTAGTATTAGTAAAGATCGGATAAGGATAAGGAGGGAGGAGCAAGAGGAAAAGGGAATCAAAAAAGGTCCTGGCCAATCTCTCATTAGCAAGATGAAAATGAGTGAATGAAGTATGTAAATGTTAATTAACAACAAAAGACCGTGCTTGTCTTTGAGTAGATGCAGCCGATGGGCGGGAACCTGGAGCAAATGCACCGTTAGGAGTAGGTTGTTGACCGACATACTTTTCATGTATATTAGAAACACTGAAGCTTTTGAAAAGTTTTCTAAAACTCATCTTTTTTCGAATCATAGACATGGACGAAATAGTGCTTGACTTGCTGTACATACTAGTACTGTCTTCATTTATGTTGATGTTAGCCTTTCTAGTATTAGTGTCGGCCAGGTTTCTTTGACTTTGGTTCTGGGAAAGTGAGTACAATGATCTAGTGGCGCTCGTAGATGAATTATCACTAACACTTTGACGGGTCGTTGACACAGCAGGAACAGAACTTATCTTAGGAGTGGACATCTTCCGTTTGAAATTTAACTCCGAAATTGATCTGACTATGTTTTCTTCAATCTTCGAAACTTCAATTGACCATAACTCACCCATAGATCTTTGATTGACCAATCTATCGGTTGATTTAACTTCAATGTAGAAACATTTAGGTGAGTTCTTACCCCTCTTGCCATAAGTGGAATTCAAAGAATTAGAAGATTTCGTGTCACCAGTTTGTAATTGAACATCTCTTTGCAACGTAGATGGAACCTTGCAAGAGAAATACTTAACCATGATGACATATGGTAACTGTTGTTCATGAGTGTTGACAGTTTCTGCATTTTTAAAGAAGTTCATTTCATCTGAGAAGTAGCTAATGTATTTAACTGAGGTTGCATCAGAACCTGATTTGATCAATCTTGAACCACTTTCTCCTCCGGTATTGATCATAGCCTTTTTCTCAGTGAAGCTGAAATCTTGATAATCTGAGATTTTTTCCTCCAAACGGCTCTTTTCAATTCTTGCTTGAAGCTTTTGACCCCAAATATTCATCTCTTCATTTGTGGCAAAGATGGCAAGAACTTCATACAATTTCTTATTTTCTTCAAATTGTAACTTGAATGAATTGGAGTAATTGGAAAACAAGAACCCATTTGCATTCTCAATCTTAGATGAGGAAGTTGCCATCTGGTACAAATCAGACGAGTTCACAATGGAGCACAAGGGAATGATAAATGAAATATCCAATTTCATGTATCTATCCAATTTACCAATGATCAAATGATATGGGAACAAAAAACAAGACATGAACTCTGTTTTCATTGTTCCATTCTCAATCCAAGCCAATTGGAATCCAGCCGAGAATAACAAATCACCCAAGTTTTCCACAAACACTGGGTCTCTGATGTACCCATTGAAGAAATCATTAAACCATGAGTCAGAGATGTTTTTAAACAATTTGTTTCTGTGATTTGTAATTTCATTCAATTTTAAAAATTGATTGATCTTATTACATTTTTCTGAGAATTCCCCAATGGTACGTCTAATGTTATCATTAAAACCATCCGTCAAATCCACAATGGACTTATGGTACAATGAATCCAAGATCAACCGGTATCTAGTTGGTCTACTGACAGGCATTTGAATCAAGGAAAAGAAGCTTGAATCAATCTTGGGGTTCAGTGGGTTGTTATTGGTGTCTATGACAAATTCACCTTCAATGTTGATGGAGTTTCTATTGAATCTAGAAACGTCCTTATTCTCAGTGAACGTTTGAATCTTTCCCAACAGAGAACAATACTTGGAGTAAGTGTTAACATTGACAGCGTAAATCGACAAAATATCGACAATCTTGGTGAAGTATGGTTCTTCATCCTTCATAGCCATTGGAACAAACTTCTCCCAATTTGGAGACTCTAATTGATGGTTTGGAGATGGGAATTCAGGGTGAGAGTAAGGCATAGACAGTGAATCAGATGGATCTGATGCTATAGACAAGGCATATTCCAATTCTGTGTACACTTTGATCAATTGTGAAAGTAAATACTCATGTTGTTTGATCAAAGTAGCAGTTAAATTGCCAAATTCCTCAACATAAATTGGAGTCTTTTCATAGTAAATCAATCCATCTATGTAAACATTTTTCAAAATCTTCAATGATTGCAAGTAAATGTCTTCAGTGTTTAATAGTTCCTTGACCTGTTTGATTCTAGAATATGACCTTTTAAGACTGGAATTATCTGACACTGATGATGGAGCGGATGAAGATGGTTGCTTTTCGATAGGAGTGGTAACATTGGCACTTGTAGGAGCATTCATTGACACTAGAGCTGAAACAGGAGTTGGGACATTGATAGTTTGTTCAACAACGGGGGCTGGTGCTGGAACCGGTGCATCTAAAGGTTCTGGAGTTGAACTTGAATTTTTTGTGAATGCTGTGAAATTGTCAAAGTTAATACCTAGTCCGACGTTTTCGTAGTCGTCATCCAAATCTATCACTATAGTGGAAAGGGTATCACTAAAGTGGGAATCATTAGAATCAGCAATGGTGGATTTGTGGTTGTTATTATTGTTGTTTGTTGGGAAGGATGTGTTCAACTTCAATGAATTTATCGATGGAGAACATAGAGTTGACTTTGATTTAAATGAAGGATATTGTTTGATACCAGGAGACATTGGATCTAATGTGATCTGATCATAATCTGTAACGTAATGAGGGAATGATGAGGAATCTGGTGTTAATGTAGAAGTAGTGGTAGAAATGGGAGAATGTTGAAGTTGTCGTTGTTGTTGGTAATGGTAGTGATATTGGGAAGATTGATGAGAATGTGAAGTGTTTAGGGACAACTTCCGTTGTAAATTATCGGTTGATGTCATTGTTATAATAAAAATAAAGGGAAAGGAGTCTAGATTGTAATCGAATCTCTCTGAAGGATCAAGAAAAATAAAAATAAAAATAAAAATAAAAATGACAATTGACAATTGACAATGAAAATAAATATAATAATATAATAACCAAAGGTACAGCTTCTTAAAACACAATCACAACAAGTTTTATTTATTGAATGATTTTTCCTCTTTGTTTTAAATATAATGCATAAAAATAAACAGAAAAAAAGGAGGTTAGCATATACAGAAATAAGTTCTTTTGTTTTATCGGTGAGGGATGTAAAAGGGGAACGAAACTATTGGTTATGTATGCTAAATAAAGGGAACAGACCAATGGATTGTAATGTGAGACAGATAGAAACAGACGAAAGAGAAATCAGTTCAGTATTTATATTAAACAGTGGGAGTTTGTTAAGAAAAGAATCTCTATGTATAATTATCTGTTGTTTCAATGAAAATGGAACAAGGAATTAAACAAGGGAATGTGATGAATAATTTTTCTTTGTAAAGTAAGGGAAACGATGATGTTAAGTCTTCCGACAAATGTTATGATATGATATGATATGATATGATATTAGTAATTTTTATATTGCTATGCCACTGTTGATTTGAACACTTGGACTTGAATTTGAAAAGGTAAGGTTAAAATTGATCAGCTCAAAAATAATGGTATTTTCAATTTATTTATCTGTGGAACCAACTAAAATAAACCAAAAATGTATGTATGTATGGGTATCTATGTGGGGGAAGAGAATGTGAGGGTTTTAAAGATAAAAGAACGATAAAATGTTATAAAACAACTAGTCAATTAATCAACTATAAAGATTTAAAAACACACAATTGACGTAGACATAGACATAGACATATATATATATATATATATATATACATATATACATGGCTATTGTCTCTTGCTAAAAGAACCATAAACACAAACAAACACCCATACAAATAAAGTAAAAATTATGAAAAAATAAAGAAATTCACTGTCCCAAATTGAAGAGGCAATCTAACCCGATTAGGAAATCAACGCTGCTTGAAAAAAAAAATCTTAAATTCTATTTCACAGCCTTAATAGTTTACATACATACATATATACATATATATATATATATATGGTTATGGTTATGGTTGGTTATTAATGGGTAACTGGCATTTTACTCTCATAGTGTCAAACAATTAAATAAATAAAATACAAAAGGTTCTTTAATTTTCATTGAGAACTTTGGGAACTTGTCTGGGTTTTCCAATTTTCTAATTTTCTAATTTTCAAAATTTATTCAAACAATAACCATTACTAACTTTGTCTCAATAATAAACACTATTGTTCAATAGCTAATAACATAATAAAATACCACCGATAGACACATAGAGACACAAATTATACAATTATTGTTCTTATTTGTTTTCTTCTCTCACCCCAAAGGTTTCATCCTCTCATGTTTTGTTAAGAGAATAATAAAAAAAAAGATGATTGTTTTAATTAATTTTTTCTATAAAGTGTAAGGCGGTTTAAAACTTTAAAATCAACACACAACAAAATTTTTAAGGTGGCTGTTCTCTATTAAGTTTTGTTTATTTATTTGTTGGTTGGTTGGTTATTAAAATTGTATCTAGATATATATATATTATATTATATATACTAGTATATTGAAAGTACTCGTTTACTTAAAATACATGTAACCTTGTGGCTGTTTATTGCATCGGTACCTGTATTAATGGTAATTAAGTTTTACTCTGTTTTTTTTTTACGCTTATCTTTAATACCATAACTGCAATTCAAGTCCATTATCTTCCGAATTCACCGATACACAATTCAAATTATGCTGATTTATTTACGTAATTTAATTCATTTTGTGATTTTGTAATATAATCCAAAGAACATCGACAATGAATATTGTATAATTCTACAATTTACAATGCCTTTATTGTTGCGCATTTTGTTTGACATTAAATGAATAGAACAAAATTCAAGGAAAAAAAAAACGAAACAGGATAATACAATCATAATTACTAATTTTCCTTTACTATACCATTATATCACTTCCTCTATCCAATCCAACAGTAGTTGATTGTGATAGTACTAAAAAGAAAGGAGTTTAAACACAAGAATAATAATCACTAATAACTCATTAGTTTATTAGACTAAAAAAAAAACGCTTATCTTCTTTGTGCATCGTATAACACTAAAATTTTTAGTTATTCTTCCCTGTAGTACAAAGATCTCATGAATTCAATACTAGTACATCTCATAATTTAGTAAAAAGTAAGTCCATAACAACAGGCATAAATGTTGCTGGTAGATCCTTTTTCTGGGAGAGATCTATTCAAGGCGTTTGTTTATGTATTAACTGAGGCGAATATAGATGGTGGCTGGAGAGTGGCTGATGTTCAAAAAATTAAAGAATCCGGGTAACCATAATACCATTACGTAATCAACATCTTACAAAATTTGTATTCCGACACTACTACTTTTACAATTCATTACGCAATTACGAGTTTTTTAAGTAAGTTTTACAAGTTATTTTTCTTTTTAAAATAGGGAAATTAAAGATCTATTAACCAAGTTATATAGTAAAAAAATACAAGAGATAAATAAATTCAAAATATTTGAAATTCGTTTTGTCTGTGTGGGTTTGTGGAAACAGTAGTGTTGTTATATTTTTAACATTTAACACTTACATGATTCGGTTTCTTCACAGTGACCACACTTGCATTCACCTTCACATGAGCAAGCCTTAGCACAGGTACAAGCATCCTTTGGACAAGAGCAGCCTGAATCACAAGTACATGCCTTAGCACAAGTACATGACTTGGTAGAGTTGCAGTGAGCACATTCACATTGGTTTGGAGGACAAGAGCAAGCCATTTTTGATAGTAGTTATAGTAGTATTAGTAGTTGTATTAATTAAATTGATTAATTGATAATGATGAAAGAAAAGATTTAATGATGAAAACTTTGGAAGTAAGAAACAATCGATTAAATTGGAAGAAACTTACTTGTTTATATACCCCAAATTTTCATCTTTTCAGATCTGAATAACCCACTCAAATTTTAAAGATATTTAAACAATTCCGCAAAAAAATCGCATAGTTAAGGAAAAAAAGAAACGTTTCTTATTTTTCGGGGCAGGCAAAAAACTCGCAGGCTGTGTAAAATTTTTTTTTTTAGGTGTTACTGAGCGACAAAGACCCCACTATTCGATCAGGTCAGGTCATCAGTTACAATTACAGGGGGGGGAAGAGGGGAGATGCGATGAGATGTTTTTGCGCTTCTGGGATATCTTTTGGGTTTCGATTTTGAAATCATTCCATTATCAATCATTATAAGAAATAATACATGGTACTATTGATAGATAAGTAAATTATATATATACGTTCTATCAGTAGATTCTTGTTTACTTGTTTACATATATTACATCATTGTAATAAAAAAGAGAATTTTCCCTGAATTAGTTTCTCAACCCTTGATTGGAGGAAAGGAAAAACCGTTTATGAAAGTCGTAAGGCTAAAATCACGAAGGACACAATTAATAGAATTGTATTCTACGCTAACAGAAGTCAATACCAAAAAAAGAAGGAGTTTAGCACTTTAAATCAGTTCATTCTGAATTTCATCTTTGTATTTATACACTCACTAATACATAAATTCGATACATACGTGGTAGAAAAACTAATAAGAGAACACGAATCAGTAGTTGATTAAATTGATTGATTGAATTGATAACAAACTATATACGTTACATTTACTACATTATGCATAAAAAGGAAATTTATGGCAAAAACTTTGCAGATTACGTAATCGTAAAACAAATTGGTGGGGGGGGGGTGTTGTGAGTGATATGAAAGAATGACCGGAAATTAATAAAGCGATGGATCAGATTACACCATTTTAAAAAAAAAATCATGTCGACATTTTCAATCACATGCTAAAAAAATTTCCGTACTCTCAAACTTTCGTCGATAAAAAAGTCCAAACCGGTTTGAAAACACATCTTTACACAGGATAATTTACAATAAAAATGAATATTAAAATATCGAAGTCAATATTCTATATAGGATATAAAGAAACAAAATCATGATAATTGTAATACTATTAGTAGCGATAATAGTAAAAGCGAACGGTATAAAATGAAATACAAAAAAAAAACACTAAGATGGAAAACTAAGTGATAGTCTGATTGAAGCCAGTCAGACTTTAATAAACGTGAAGAAAATAGTAATAACAATGAATGATATATAATAATAGCAAGTCGTCAACTAATCGATGATCATTATAATTATAATAATAACAAACCTAACCAACTTAACAAACCAATAGTACCAGTGATGGCAATCTTATCAGCTTTATTTTCGGAAACAGTTGGAACAACTGGTGCTGCGGAGTTTTGAGCAGTAGTTGATGTTTCAATGGTTGGAGCAGGTGGGTTAGTCTTATCACATTCAGGACAAGTAGCAGTGGTTGTAGTAGTTGGGTTAGGTTGTGGGTTTGGACTTGGGGTATCACAGTTTGGACCTGGGCAAGTGGTGACAGTGGTAGTGGCACCTTGACAATCTGGACCGTCACATGGAGGAGTGGTGGTAGTGGTAGTTTGACATTCTGGACCAGGGCATGGTGGAGTGGTGGTAGTGGTAGTTTGACATTCTGGACCTGGGCATGTAGTAGAAGTCACAGTGGAGATGTCAGTGTGGGTGTCTGTGGTGGTGGTGATGATGGAGGAGTTAGTGTAGACTGATGTAGAAGTGGTTGGGTTGGTCGAGGAGGAGTTTGTAGTTGGACCTGGTGGAGTGGTGATTGATGAAGAAGTGACAGTGGTTGAAGTACATAAACCACTGACGTCACTATCGGCGACTTGGAACACTGAGCTCTTTAAGTCAACGTCCTTTCCATCTGGATCTTGAATGGAGAAGTCAAGACTGGCGATTTCATGAACATTAACGTAGACAATTCTAGCTGGATAGTAAGAGTCCTTCTCTAAGTACACTGGGTTAGCCAATGACACACCACCGTGGTGTTCGTATGGCTTAGTGACGAATAAGATATTATCCTCTGGAGAGTTATCTGGAATGGAATCAGGGCTACAGCACTCGAATGCTGATTCACCTAACCAAACCATAGCACCATCATCGATGTTGTTCAAGTTGAACGTGTACAGACCAGACTTATCGGTTTTGAAGTAACCAGTGTACTCAGCGACGAAATTGGTGAAAGTGATGTTCTTACCGAACAAAACACCCTTGGATTCAATTGGCTTTTCGAAAGTGATACTAAAGTTTGGATCGACGATACCACTGGCAGTACCAAAGGTCTTAGCATTGGAGTATTGCTTGTCGTAGAATGCAGACTTGGAAATCAATTCCTTGTCGTTTAATTTGTAACCGAACAGTTTAACCTTGAAACCAGGGGTGAATTGAACACTGTCATCAAAGTCACATCCGATACTGAAGGTTCTTGATCTGTCTAACAAGTATGAGTTAACGATAGATGTGAGTGAAGCAAGAGCGACGAATAATTGTAAGTAATTCATAATTGATTTATGAGTAAAGTAGTTGAAAATAAAAGTTTTTTTGTTTTTATGATGAAATTGAAAATAGAAAGAAAGAGGGAAAGAAATGAAGAATGGGAGCACCCAATGATTAGATTAAAACTCGAGGAAAAAGTGTTCCATTTTTATAACAAGAATAGTAGAAATTGACTCTTCCATTTAATTTAATTTAATTTGATTTAAACTATATTAGTAGTTATCAACTGATATAATTCATCATCATTCGTATGAAGAAGTTTAATCAATTTGTTGATGATCCACATTACACTCAAATTTTTATAGATTACTTCTATTAATAACACAAAACCCATACACAGAAACAGAAGAAAACCAAAACCAAAAAGAAAAAAAAAACTGTCATGATATACGCTTAAATGCTAAATGCTTAATGTAAGAACCCTTTACAATTGTAACTATAAACAAAACTCCCCAATTAGATGTTTAATTAACAATGGAAATAACGTACGAGAGTAGTCACATATCAGAGGACCGTCCCCTTAATTAAAGTACTAAAATGGAAGGTTATTTTTTTTTTAATTGTTTGTTTAACTCAATGAGGGTTTGACGTGAGAAAAAACACTAACTAAATTAAAAATTCAACCCCCCCAAAAAAAAGACAAGCACCTACTTAAAAGTGTAAATCATAAGATGATAGAAAACATCTTGTATACCATTAATTACCATTTGGGAATGATAGATGGTACCCTCTTCCTCTAAATGATCTAAAAATAAAATAAGTAATCTCTGTGAATGATGAAGGTAATTGAAGACCGATATTTTATTGATATGAGAGTGGGAGTGCATTTAGAATACAGTATACTGTTGTATATGGGCAAACTTTAAAATATTTTTTCTTTCTTTCTTTCTTTCTTTCTTTCTTTCTTTCTTTCTTTCTTTCTTTCTTATAGGAAGGCGGTTATTGATTGGTATCACATGAGAGCCAGCATTGCAACGATAAAAACATTTACATGGACATAAATTAAAAACATAGTCAAACAAAGTATAGCAGTACTGTAGAGTACATTTAACGTATAGAATGTAAAAAAAAAATGATAATGCAAGAAAATAGCAATATGGCCTGTAATCATCCAATCAAATTCTGTACGGCCCGAATACACTCCCACATCCCACGGAACCACCACCAAACATATCGGAGCCGCACACAAATGCAAGAGAACGGATTTCAATAAATTTTGGTGGAAAACTTTAAAATCCTTCCTTACAAAGCTTAAAAAGCAATGAACCCGTGTAGTTCCTTACTTTTTTACTTCTAACTAACTAAACCTTTTTTTTTTTTTAACTCCACTCAAAATCCTACTCTAAAATGAAAAAAAAAAATAAAATTAAAAAGAAATCAAAAAGAAAAATTTCGTTCGTTCGTACGTTCGTTCGTCCCCCAGTCACGGGGTCCCAGTCCCCTTCGCCGTCACTTACCATCACCCGTACCCCTCTCCTTCCCTGTCCTGTCCCCCTCAAATTTTGCTTTAACCTTTTTTTTCTTCTTTTTGGTTCTAACCATTTTAAGCATATATTTATTTATTTATTTATTTATATAACTATAAACAAACAAAAACAAAAACAAAAACAAAAACAATAACAATAACAAAAACAGCCAATGAATTGAACTAAACTAAAAAAAGACTATAAACTAGTGACTGGATGCGGTTAAATTAAATAATACCCCACACCCCTAACAAAACAGACTACAAAGACAAAGACAAAGACAAAGACAAAGACAAAGACAAAGACAAAGACAAAGGACAAACAAAAGGATTAGTTTAATCTAAATTATATACACAGTAACAATTGGTGTCGGTGTTAGGTGATTCTTAGCTTAACATAACATTAACATTGAAATAAAGAAACTGAAGAAAGAAGAAATCAGGAATTTTGTTCATACACAATGAATCGTAGTAAGTCTCTCAATTGAAACATTGTTCTCTTTCATTATGCACTACATGTGCGCGAGAAGGAAGACAGAAGACAACAATATGTGTCTCTATTGATTTTATTTATTTTTAGTAAATGGGTAAACACGCACGCATTTGTATATATATACCAACAACAGTACACTGTACCAAGACAATTACCATGAAAACTGTATTTCAAAACTTGTCATTATTTAGTAATGTGATGCGACATGTAGACATGTAGACAGTATATATCAAATATGAAATAAACCACCTGATTAAATGGCAATCAAGACAACCAGAGCCAGTAATTAGGGTCAAAATATTACAAAAATATATTGTTCCATTCACTCACTCACTGTAAGTTCAGTTCAGTTCAGTTACACAGGGATTATTGTGTACCATATTAGTAAGTAAATATTGTTGTATTATCCTCAATGGGTTGTATTAAAATATAATATATGTTATATTATATTAATCTTTATAAAGAAATCAAAGAAATCAAAGAAAGATCGATAAAGTTGTTATTGAAGTATCAAAACCATCGAAATCGATATTTTTAATGTAGTATTTCACAAACAGTAAAATTTTCAAAAAACAATCAAGAAAGAAGATATCAAAAGAAAAGAAAAGTTAAAATGAATGAAGAAAAGACACTATAATTGTACATAAAAATAACACTATAAAAGTGAAACAAGAATAAAACGAGAGAAAGGATCAAGAGACGTTAGAAGAGACGTATATATATACATATATATACATATAAACAATGAAATTAAACAAATTTAGTATTAATGTAACAAGTTAAAAGAAACATGACAAGAACCAAAAAAAAAGTAAACTAAGAACTAAAGGCAATAACGAAATAGAAATTGCCTTTTTCACAGGGTTAAATTTATAACAATAATAAAACTAACCAAGAGACGACACCAGCAACACCAGAAACCATGATGGCCTTGTTAGCGTTGTTAGAGAAGTTGGTGACACTTGGAGCTGGAGCTGGAGCTTCAGAGGAAGTGGAAGAGACAACTTCTGGAGCTGGTGGAGCAGTAGTAGTGGTCTCTTGACAGTTTGGACCTGGACATGGGGCAGTGGTGGTGGTAGTGGAACCAGCAGCTGGTGCAGTAGTGGAAGAGACAACTTCTGGAGCTGGTGGAGCAGTTGTAGTGGTAGTGGAACCTTCTTCTGGGGTAGTAGAACCTTCCTCTGGGGTAGTAGTAGTGGTGGTGGTGTCTTTACAGTTTGGACCTGGACATGTAGTGAAGGTCACTGTGGAGATGTCACTGTCGGTCTTAGTGGTGGTATCTGGTTGTGGTTGTGGGTTTGGAGTAGTGGTAGACTTACATTCTGGACCTGGACAAGTGGTAGAAGTCACAGTGGAGACATCAGTGTGGGTGTCAGTTTCAGTGGAAGTAGTACCCTTACAGTCTGGACCTGGACATGTGGTGGAAGTGGTGGTGGAAATATCAGTGAAAGTGGTGGAAGTAGTGGAGGTGATAGCACTTGAGTTGTGGTAACCAGAGGAAGAGATGATTGAAGAGGACTTAACTTCGGAGGAAGTAACAGCGGATGATGACTTAGCCTTAGAGGTAGATGAGGTATCGGCAGAAGATGAAGTAGCGGCAGAAGATGATTTAGCCTTGGAAGAGGATTTTGATGGAGATGGAGATGGGGAAGGAGAAGGAGAAGGAGATGGGGAAGGAGAAGGAGAAGGAGATGGGGATGGGGATGGAGATGGGGATGGAGATGGAGATGGAGATGGAGATGGGGATGGAGATGGCTTAGTGGATGATGATTTCTTAGAAGATGAGGAAGGCAATGAGGAAGTAACAGTGGTGGTTGTACATAAACCGCTGAAGTCATCACCAGCGACTTGGAAGATGGAGCTACCTAAGTCAACGGCATTACCAGATGGGTCTTCAATGGAGAAGTCAATACTAGCGATTTCATGAACGTTAACGTAGACAATTCTAGCTGGATAGTAGGAGTCCTTCTCCAAGTACACTGGAGTGGCCAACGACACACCACCGTGGTGTTCATATGGCTTGGTCACGTATAAGATATTATCCTCTGAAGAGTTATCTGGGATGGAATCTGGGTCACAACAATCGAATGCTGACTCACCTAACCAAACCATAGCACCATCATCGATGTTTTCCAAGTTGAAAGTGTACAAACCTGATTTTTCAGTGTAAAAATAACCTGTGAATTCAGCGACGAAATTAGTGAATGTGATGGTTTTACCGAATAAAGTACCAGTGGATTCGATTTTCTTTTCAAAAGTGAAACTGAAGTTTGGATCAACGACACCACTGGCAGTACCGAAGGTCTTAGCATCGGAGTATTGTTTGTCAAAGAAAGTAGATTGAGAGATTAAATCCTTTTCGTTTAATTTGTAACCGAATAGTTTAACATTGAAACCTGGGGTCAATTTGACGGAATCTGAAAAGTCACAACCAATACTGAATGGTCTTGGAGCAGCAATTGCAAGATTTGAAATAGAAGCGAGTGTTAAGAATAATTGAATGAAATTCATATTGAAAATTGTTTGATTGATAAATTGCAATGGAACAACTATGACAAGAAAGAAGGGGGGAAAGGAAAAAAGAAAAAAAAAAAGAAAGAGAAACAAACAGGTTTTCCAATTTACTTTTAAAAGCTCTACAAAACCTAGAAGGCAACAAAACAAGGAAATAAAAGTCCTTTTATATATATAACTAGCTAGTGAATTGGCTTCGCAAGGGGAACCAAATAATAAAAAAACAAACACACGACCATTTCTACATTTCGCCCGAAAACCAACATTTGAATGTAATAATTAATACTTGACCCATACCCGTTAATAGGAATTTAAAGTTTAGCACCTGGTAAACAAACTAACAAAATAAGGAAAGAAAGAGAAAGAGAAAGAGAAAGAGAAAGAGAAACAGACGATAGTAAAATTTTTTTTTTCCCACCATACCAAAACTATACCTTAAAATCATATATTAAAATCATTGGCATTGCAGTTTAAAGTCAAAAAATATTCTTTATTCTTGCGTTCTCACCCACCTACTGCCTACCGTATCTGCCTTGTACGTAAGTTATTTTGTTAGTAGCGAAAATCCGAATTTTAGTTTTATTCATTAGTGCGTATTTAAGCATAAACCGTTTGATAGTGGAAACCGTATATGAGGACATAATACGAGTTGCTCTAGTAAAATGACACTTTTGGGTTATGAAAACTTTAAATTGCTACATCATTCACTTATTCACCCACCCATCCACCGACATATATATAGAGAAATAAGACCAAAAAGAGAAGAAAGAATAAAATCAGAAGAAGAAAATTTTCTTTTTTTTTTGTATTTTTCAACACATTTTTACATTTACATTGTACAACAAATACAACAAAGAGTTACCGAACAATGAGCTGTGTTTCATCAATGGGTTAATTGCATCGAATTTTCTCTTTTGGACCTTGTTTATTCTTTTGTAAACGTTTTAAAAGGTATTAATTAAAGACTTATTGGGACTGGACTAGACTCGGTCGGTGGTGGTTTGGTGTTTTTGGGTGTTGTTTTTTTTTTTTGCTTAATATTTGGAAAAATATTAATATTAAAATATTTTTATTTGGAGAAACTAACCAATCAACCAATATTGACCAAAGAACCTACACGCGTCCGAATGTACAAATATTACATACATGAACATACAGTACTGTATGGTAAAGTGGTATTAGTAGAATAGTGGATGTGGGTGTGGTTGTGGTTGTAGTGGTAGTAGTAGTGGACTGTATTGGTACCCCTGTTCACACATATATAAATATAATATATATGTATGTTTCTGCATCAGCATTGAAAGACAAAGGATGCGAGGCAGTTTGATCAATAGACAACAAAAGACAAGACAATTTGACAATTTGCCCATACCATTCCAATTGGCAGAGAAGATTGATTACCTTTGCGTCTTTGCGACTTTTTTTTTTTTACTTTGGTTTGGCTTTGGCTTTGGATTTTTATTTGTGTGAGTGTGTGGGTCAGTGGATATGGGTCGGTTGGTGTGTGTGTGTATGTGTGTGTGTGGTTTACTAAGCCAAAATTCCTTTATTGGGTGAGATGGATTGAACCCATTAATATTGTGTGAGGTGTAGTCAGTTACCAATGGGGAAGTGGATTCTACAAAAATAATATATTAATTGATGTAGACATATACATATAATTAAACACAGACACAGACATATACGTACACATACATTTCTTTTACCTTAATTGGACAAGTAAACAACAACAAATACAAATACAACATAGGCAAATTAATGATGCTAGTCCATCGTAGTATACTTTAATATGAATTAATGATTCATCTCTGTTCAGTGGATATATATATATATACCCATACAAGGTTTCTCATTTAAAGCATTATGCCTTGCATTCAGATTTCATACTAATCCTCTTTAAAGCTTAGAAGTTCTAAGAGTGCTAAGAGTTCTTCGAGAGAAGATCAGAGATACTGCGTCATTTCATTCAGGCAAAACATCTCTTATGTACAGTGTACATGTAAAAGTAGAGAGGTGTGTATGCAGTGAGGAAAAATACATTCCAGTGTCATTTGACATCACAGCTGTCTATCAATCCATTATACATTCTAGTGCATTGTAAAATAATTACTTCACTCAAGTTAGAACAAAAGAAAAATATTCTATAGTTGCTAACTGGTGTATTGGTTTGGATGATGATACTACACAAAGAAACTGCTAATTATATACTAGTTGAAGTGAAATTGTGATTTATAAGAACAAAAAAAAGAACCCGAGTGAGCTGAAAAATTCTTTTGTTCTTTTGTTACTTTGTTCTTTTGTTCTTTTGTTCTTTTGTTCTTTTGTTCTTTTGTTCTTTTGTTACTTTGTTCTTTTTGTTCTTTGGGAATAAACCGTAAACCCTTTTTTGCACTTTGTTTCACGGGAACCATCTATTTTTTCTAATCATCAAATTCTTATTACTTAGATATACCCGGTATGGTTCTATTATTGGCAACAATTCCATGGAGGGTAATGTATTTTGTACTTTATGTGTTCATCAAACTTTTCAAGTAAATCTATGTTAATTGACAACCAATCTTAATGCTAACCATACTATTGGATACAGTTTTAGGAGGAATTCAATTGTGGTTTCTTTAATTTCTAGTCAAATTTTGACACTGATCATTTCAACAAGAGATTGCTTAAATTGACCTATTATACAACTGTAGCTGTTTTCTATGTCGAATTTGGTAATATGTGTTGAAATGTCAGTGTGAAAAGATTGGGCAGATTAGGAATGTACAATTCCCGTTCCACCAAAATGACATGGGAGTTTGAAGTCACTCATGACTTTAATGGTTCCTGAATGGTAGTAAACGAAGTTGAGGTATCATAATTGTGTATTTAACTATACGTTTCAGTCAATTGACTAAATTAGATCGATGCTTTTTCAAGGCAAACCCTTTACTTTACTGAAAGTATGTATAATTGTATAACTCATATAGACTATTTACTTTGATGTATCAAACAAATTAACACCAAATTTAACTATTACAACATTGTAAGTGGTTTCCGGTTTCATTTTATTTTTCTCTTCGGCGTTTGTCCACTGGACCATTTCTTATTACCGGTTTTCTGAGTTAAGGTAAGAAAATTCGGTGCTTTCTTTTCTTTTCTTTTTGTTACCATGACTCCGAACATGGCTATGTCTACTGTGATGACCAGTTAAATCCACCATACGTTTTGTATGTATGGGTGCCATCTCCCACTAATTTGCTCATAAATTTGACCGAAAGTAAGAAAGTAACGGAAACAAAAAAAATTGGAGTAGTCGACGACCGGAAACGTTTTTTTGCTATGAGACTCTTTTGCCTTGTATCGCTATGCTGATCAACCAAACCACCCACAGCCCACCAATTTTGTACACATCACGTTAGAAGAGATCTTTTTGCCTATTTATCTATCTCACCGGGGTATAAATATAGAGTAGGTTTCCCCAAATATATTCCAATTTTAATTACTTCCTTTCTCTTTTCATTACCTCCTTTCGATTTTTATTATTTCTCCATAATCAATTACTATTATTTACGTTACTTAGTTTATTCACTAATTTACAAACTCAAATACCAAACAAACTTACTTACTTACTTTAATTACAAACTATCACAATAAACAAATCAAAAATGGCTTGCTCATGTCCTCCAGGTAAATGTTCATGTGACGATTGCGGTGCTAACGTCAAGGCTTGCACTTGTCCAAAGGCATGTGAATGTGTCGGTGAATGCTCTTGTCCAAAAGATGCTTGCACTTGTGCTACTCATTGCTCTTGTGAAAAGGATTGCAAGTGTTCCCACTGTGCTCCAGCTTCTTGCAACTGTTAGTTAGATAACTTCACAGAATACATAATTTTATAAATTTATACGATCTTAATGACCTTTTTTTTTACCTTCTCGATATTTCTTTTAAATACAGATTATTTTCTATATAATTCTTATATACCTCCGTGTATGGACAATTACATTAATTGCTCAATTGCTCAATTGTAATTGTTAATGATTGTAAACCAATTAAACGGTGATAATCCGAATCAATTAAATGAGCAGCCGTGTGTGAAAGTCATTTATCGTCCTGGGTCCTAATTCCGATCGACGCGTCTATTTATCTTGTTTCTGTACACGACCTTTCCTTATACGTTTTTCTTCCTCTCATCGGCATGGACAGAATAGATGGGTATAGATAGATTGATATATAATGTGGAGAGTGTACATAGTTCATAGTTTATTTGTTTCTATGCATCTTTCAACAATATAGTATTATAATGTTTAAAAATCAATTTATCAGAATAACTAGAACTGTGGTTGCTCAAAATAGCAGATCGTTGCTGTTGAAACAAGGTCACATCAACAATGCAGTGAGATTGGCATCAGCTAATTGCCAACATTTCTCCACAACGTCAACTAGTTTTGCTAAGAAGAAAGGTGGCAACAACAAGAAAAAGGACAACAAACATCATGAAGCCGAGGAAAATGAACCGGTGGAAGAACTTGATCCAAAGCAGATTTTGAAAGACTTGGAATCAAACTTTAAGAAGACAGTTGAAGCATTCAATAAGAAAACCAATGAAATCAAAATGGGAAAGGCCAATCCAAATTTGTTCAACCATTTAACTATCAACATTGACAAACATGAATACAAATTCCAAGAATTAGCCACCGCTGCTATTCAAAATAAAAATTTAACTGTCACTGTGTTTGATCCTAAAAACACCAAGAGAGTCATATCGGCTATTTTAGCAGCTGATTTGAACATGACCCCAGAAGTTGACCCAAAGAATGAACAAGTGTTGAAGATCAAACTACCAAGTACTTCCAACAAAGATTTGAAATTGAAGCAAGCAAAGGAACTAAAGGAATTATTTGAACATCATTCTAAGAATAATTCTCATCAGCATTCCTTAATTTCTTTAAGAGCCAAAGTTATGAAGGAAGTTAAAAAGGCTGGTGGGTCCAAGGACGTGTTGAAGAAATTGTCCAATGATGTTGATAAATTGTATAAGTCCTACACCGACAAACTAACTGACTCATACAAAAGTATTGATAAAACATTAAAATAATTTATCCTATCTCTCCTCCCACTCGTTGTATATACATGCCTATTAATAAAAAGTTTACGTGATTTTTGGAATTTATAAGTAATTGTAGTTTGTAATGTAATGCATAAAAACTAGATACGCCCGATATAATAATAAATCTAAAAATTAAAGGAATATAGTAGACGATTGGATTTATTTGTCCAATGGTAATCCTAATGCCTCTCTTTGTGATTTAGACTTTGGATCAAAGTAAGGAATTTCAGCTAATGAAGTGACCCTAGTACCGTGTCTTGGCTCATTACCCTCATGATCCCAAGTGGATTTGTGTTGAGTAATTCTATTATCCCAAATGGCAGACACACCTAAACCATCCTTTTGCGGACCCCAGTTGAATCTCACCTGAATATCGGCATTCTTTTCGTACACATCATACAGGTAATTTAAAATAATATCTGATTCAACTGGTGACACATCTACGATTCTACTAGTCAATGCTCTGTTAACAAACAAACTCTTGTAACCAGTCACTGGGTGAGTTCTGACTAAAGGATGAACTCTTTCCACAAGCTTTGGACCTGCAAATGGATCATTTCTGTCCAAGTAATCATGGGCGGTGACATACACGGCCTCCTTACCATCCAGAAATTTCTTAAACTCTTCGGACAACTTATCATACGCAGCATAACCAGATGCCCAATGGGTATCACCACCAACATCAGGAATAGCGTCTAAGTGTAAGTGCGTAATTCCTGGAGGCTGCTTTTCATGCACTAAATCAGTATGCCAAACACCAGTGTTGAATGCTCTTCCTATACCAAAGTTAGAGTAGTTGTTGTTTTTGAAAGTTGTAATGATACCGAAAGCTAATTTATTGTAATCTGGCCAGATCACAGTAATTCCAGGTAAACCATTTACTTGTGGAGCCTTTGGGTGGTCCTCTATTCTACCATAGTACTGACCCAATTCTAATTGCTTTTGTGGAGACAATTCTTGATCCCTGAAGAAAACAACACCTCTTTCAGCGACTAGTAATGCTAATTCATCCTTTTGCTTGTCCGTCAAGTCAGCTAATTGAATTCCCTTGATCTCAGTTCCAATGTGTTTGGTCAAATCCAAAATTTCTGTGGCGGTACCGAACAGGGCCTTCTTCTCTGGATCAGCATTGAGACCTCTTTCGATGTAACCAAAGGTATCTTTTCTAATTTCAAGAACTTCATCAACGAAAAGTGGAAGCTGCGATCTGTTTGGTCTGGTTGGGTAACCATCGGAAAGGTCAATACCAGCCTTTTCAAATCTTTTTCTAGTGGTCTCCGGTAAAATCTTCAGACCATTTGGATCTGGACCTAAATAAGCTTTATCATTAGTACCAAATTTCTTGATTCTGATGAGCTCTTCCACTTGTTTGTCTAATGGGACTTCAGCTTTTAGTTTGAATGTTGCAGTTTCCGTTGATGACATTGTGGGCTATATAATTCTATATGTACTAACGAACAACACTTATAGAGACTCAAACAAAACTACACCTTGCTTGGATAATGGTATTCTTCAGTGTTTTATAGTCATTCCATTCAGTAGCGGAGATTTCTTTCAAAGCTAAGATAAAAGATAAAAAAGTAGATTTCCTAAATTCATAGTTGTTCAGCTAAGTAACGTTAAAACACATGATGTGGTGATACAGCCACCACAATACTCACTTTGTTTAAATCTCCAAGATTTCAATTTCATGCAGATCGATGTTGAACGTTTACTGCCATAACCTTATCAAACTGGTGAAGTTGCCGAAATTATTCGCTAAGGAGAGTTGGAGCCACATATTTTTGGTTGAGTTTCATTTTCGTTTAATAGGTTCTTATACTGCCACACTTAATTGGTTTTCTTTCGTTTACAATTAACATAAAACCAAAAATTTCATCAAACACCTCAAATAATGTGATACTATAAAATGAACAAAACTATATTAAAATGTAGTGGGGTAGAAACAGAAACAATACAGAAGAAAAGAAAAAGTGAAAAGAAAAAAAAAAAACAGAAAGTCATTAGTAGAGATAATTAATTACATAATAAAGAATAAAGGAAAATAGTTTTTTTAATTTATATAGATTGTCTTAAAGATGGAAAATAAAGGAACAAGAACTCAATTAGCATTCTTAGCCAAGCTCCAAACAGCTTTACATCTTTCCCAAATACTGTAATCATAACCACCTTTGTTCAAACTTGACACAAATTTCCATGCCTTTTTACCGTTATTGATAGGGTAATCTATAACCTTCGGTATCGTAGTTGAGATAAGACTAGATTTATCGTAACAAATTGATTTTTCGATACATAAACCTCTTAACCCTTCTTCACCACCGAACTTACCGTACCCTGATTCCTTAACACCACCAAATGGAAGTTGGCAGACATAAAATGTGGCGAAATCATTGATGGCAATGTTACCAACCTTCAAAGACTTGGACAGTTCATTGGCATGTGAGAAATTAGTGGAGAAAATCGAAGAACCCAAACCGAATGGAGTGGAATTAGCAATTTCAATGGCCTTTTCATCGTTCTCAGCGTAAATGACAGATAACACAGGTCCAAACACTTCATTGGTGGCAATGGTAGAGGTTGGATCTAAATCAACTAACAATGTAGGTTGGAAATAATGTCCCTGAGGGTAATTTGGATGGCTGTATCTTTTACCACCAGCTAACAATCTACCTTGGTTGTTGGCCACAATGGATTCAATCCAGCCTTCCAATTCTTCAAATTTAGGATCACCCATGATCATGGCACCCATGTCAATTTCTTCCGATTGGTCAATGTCAGATCCTATTCTTAATTGTTCCACTCTTGCCTTCAAAGTGGTCACCAATTGTTCATAGTTTTTCTTGTCACCAGAGACAATGACTCTCTCGATACCGATACAGTTTTGTCCTGCACTTTGGAAAGTTCCTCTCATTAAAATTGATGCGATACCGTTGATTCCCTTCTTCTTCATGTAATCATCACAGATGATAACGGCATCCTTACCACCCAACTCAACGACAACTGGGGTCAACACTTCACTGGCCTTCGTCACCACTCTTTTAGCGATTTCTCTGGATCCAATGAATGTCAAGTGTTGGAATCCAGAATTACCAGACACTAAATCACCATCTTTACCCCAACAGCAAATCAATTGCACCAAGTCTTCATCAATGTCACAGACTTTCAATGCCAACTTGACAACGTTTATAAAATATTCACTAGACCATCTGACTCTTTCACTACATTTTATAACGACACCATTACCTGTAAACACAGAGGCAATGATTGGACCTAACGAGTTATGAAATGGATAGTTCCATGACACTAATGCACCAACGACACCTAGGGGTTCGTATCTGACTTCGGCCTTTTTGTAACTCATGAATAAATTCGATGATCCTGGTCTTGGAGAATCCTGTAGTGCCTTTTCACCGTTTTTCAAAATCCAATTGATCTTCTCCAAGGTAACCATGATTTCACCCATGCTGGCGTCAACCATGGTTTTACCAGAGTCTCTACATGCGACTCTAGCGATGGATTCTTGGTTGTTGATGATGTATTGATTCAATGTTCTTAAAAACTTTCTTCTTTTCAACTTAAATTGCTTATCGTTGTAAAATGAATTTTGAGCCTTTTTAGCCTTAGCAATTGCCTCATCGATTTCTTCCTTTGTGTTGGATTTGAATTTGCCCAAGTATTGAGATGTAGCGGGACAATACGAGTAAATGTAATCTGGATCATTTTCTTGAAAGATATTTGGAGGGGTCAATCTTTTCCCCTTCCAATTTGGTTTAGCTTCATCTGGGATTGGCAGTTCAAATTTCTTTGGATTCTCAGCTCTTTTCTTGGTTTTCCTTATTAAAAAGAAAAACAACGGTAACAGTCCAAGTAACACCGAAACTGAGATTTGAATTGGAAACACAGACACGAGTGCAGGTGAATCACCAAGGTAATTGTTAATCAATGAAGTTGTATTGTTCTTCAAATCTTCCAGTAGGTTACTCAATGTGGTGTTCTCAAACACAAACAACCGTTGTTGTCCGTTAGCCGTTAATGAACTCATTATATTGTATATTCCTTGTCTTATGCAAGGATTTCTTTTTTCTTTTTTTTTTTTAATACCCTTGGTGGACAGCCCCGTTCAACAAGACAATAAGAATAAGAAAGAAAGACAAATGTAAGACGATGAAAGCAAAGTCAGATAAGATATCAATTAATTTCAATTGAATGCAGCCAATTGATACGATCCTTAAACGAAAACAGCTATGGGGAAATTATGAAAGTTGAAATCCTTTGAAACAAACATGTCAAACACAAACACTCACTGACACGCAAACTTTATTGATTTTTTTTTGTTTTTGTGTTGATTTGAGCATAATATAAATTCACAAGTTTACTCACTACTAACTCCACTCACTCACTACTCGTTACAACTGTTGGGCAGAAAAAGTCGATCTGCGTCGATTTCTTTTTAAATTTTTTTTTTGGGTGGAAGATAGAACATATCACGTGCTGCTATAACTGTGGCTGATTGGATGTGTTGGGCTGGTGAAAAAACACAAGTGGAAAGTGGCGAGTGAAAAGAATTAGTACCGGGGTGGTGGTGAGTTGGTCACGTGCTACACTTGATTCATTTTCTATTCATCTCTCTTCACAACAAACATCCTTTACTGTTTTTTTTGTTTCTTCAAATAATGCAAACAAGGTTTAGCTTGGATCAGTTACTTCTATTCACTGTCGTACCACTGTGATGTCACTTTAATAACTCTATTCAACATTCCTCTTCTCAAGAGTAATTGATCTCGATCATTCACACTTTTGAAGAAAAAAAATTTTTTTTTTTTTTTCAATTTAAACTAAACAGGAAGGAAGTGACATACATATATTAAAGCGGAGACCTATCAAAAAAAAAATAATAAGGGTCATCTAAATCATTCTACATTTTAAAGGACATAATTTTATCCCGTCGTATTTGTATCTGTGTCTGTATTATATGACATTGTCAACTTGTGATTTGGTGAATAATAATGTAGTAGTAATAATAATAGTAGTAGGATATGATCAATTTGTTTGAAAAGAATCTGACTTTATAAAATTTACTCTTTTTTTTTTGTCATTTTATAACATTATTCTTCGCATGGCACCGAAAGAGCGTGGGATAATTATACATACACATTGACTAATTCTAAATTTAGACAATACGCTGAATTGGTAAGGTTCTCTTTGCATGTGCATAAAATTACGTAGTTGAATGAAAATAAAACTAAAAAGAATGGGAAACCAGCTCCGACTAAACGATTCCCTTCATTAACATTAACATTCAAACTAACATTTACCTGAAAATGTCGTACTGCTAGGTATCAATTTACCTGTATTTGTTAGTATCTATTGGTCGAAAAGATGGATCTGAAAAAAAAAAACTTGTATATATACAGAGACATGTACGATATGCTTGCACCGGCATCTCGCAGAAACGAAACACACCAATGGAAATCATCAAAGCAAAGCGTTTTTTTCTCTTTCCTTCTCTATATCAATTCTAGATTGGTTGGCAATTGCATGAAAAAGAAGATTCGAAAGAACAAATTTAATTTAATTTAATTAAATCTTTCAAAGGGGGGGTAAATAGTGGAGAGGTAATGAAATGAGTATACCACAGTATATTTAAACCAATTTTACTACATTTTCCACATATTACCGAGCTACAATTATTTTCGGCAAACAACATACAATAAACAATATACAAACAACAATGAATGGACTATGTTACTATGTGACTATACGACTGACTGAATGAATGACATAAATTGTTTTAATTGAATTACATTGTTATAATTATTCGCTTTAATTTAACAAAAAAACAAAAAAATTTTTTTTTCTTTTTGAGTCTTTAAAAAAATTAATTTTTAAAAAATTAATAAGAAAACCTTAATGGCCCAACGAGCCGCAACGGTGATTATAGTTTTCTTAAACTTTAAAACACACAAAAAGCTAACTCAATTATTTTGTGTGTACCACTCAATTTTTCTTGTAACTGGATAGTAATTTACGTACCTTTTCCTTTGTATTAGTAAACAAATACCCGAATTGGTAAAATACCCAAAAAGAACATGAAGAAACAAACCAAAAACCAAAACAACAACAACAACAAATGATGCTCTATTTAACAATTTTACATTTAACATATACGGTAAATGGTATCTATACATGATTGGCCCTGAATGTGGAAATTCATTATACATCGTTTAAACAAAAACAAAACAACAACATCACTAAATTTACTTGTTTTGTCTAAATTGGATCTATTCAATTTACTGAAAACAGAATGTAAATTAGCAAGCCTAATCATGGACATGACAATGGAAACATTTAAGAAATGAATAGGGATGCCACAACGGAGTTCATTTGATTGAATACAATAATGATATTCACCTCTTTTGTCGTATTACTCTATATGTTTAATTTATCAAGTATAATAACAATCTTCCCCTTAATTCCTTAATTCTCCGTATAAAATTGTCTTATCATATTGTTTGTTTTTCTTTTGCTTGTTTATTGTAAAGAAATGACACTCTTTTTGATGTTCTATTCTATTAAAGATGGGCATAGAAGCAAAGATCAATGTACCACCACTATTGTAAATTTAAGCAATCAATTAACGTAAAGAGATAACATTTGTCGGTTATTCAATCAATCAGATGGTGTAAAGGGAATAAACAACTACATCCCTTCACAATTACAACTACCACGAATGAACCATTCACTCATTGACATATAATATCCATTTTGGTTTTTCATTTCGTTTAAAAATGGTTAAATTGAATAAAATTGGATTATATAGAAAAACCTGTATAAATAAGTTCGGATTTAGTATTGACATATTTGATGCTCAGTCAGTGTCTCATTGACCTCTCTCTCTTGCACTCTCCATTGTCCCACCCCTGTGGAAACCATATTGTATTCATTGTACCAGACAGGTCAAACTCATGGCTAAATTGATAAATTGATATCTATTGTTTTGTATTGACCTAATCGGAACTTCTGGAATGGAAAAAACAATTTAGTCCTGACTTCGTCTTTGTTTGTTTGTCTGTATGTATGTCTGTATGTATCTATGTATATTTAAAGTATCGTTTGAATAAAAATAAGACAATCAAACCAATTTAAGGTTTTCAACACTAATACAATTAAACTTTTGTTTTAATTACAAACGCAAAAATGCTCTTCTTTTGTGTTGTTTTGTTTTGTTAATTAATTTAATTAATTAATTAATTAATGAAGAGGAAGAAGAAAAAAAATTTTTTTCTCTCTTTTTCTTCTCTTGTTCTTTTAGTAGTAATAGAAAGTAAACTTGCACGATACCGTTGAACCACTTGATTGTTCATTCAATAAGGGTGAAACGAAACAAATAACAGTGAAACATGAAACAGGAAAGAGGAAAACTATTAGATACCTGCAACTCGAACTACATTGTATAGCTTAATAGAAGAATCTGAGTTCAAAGAACAAAAATTTTACACTAATAATGTAATCTCATCTCTCTCTATACATATCTATGTCTTTCTATCTCTATCAATCTTTGATAGTTATTTTTTAGCAACCAAAATAAAAAAAAAAACAAAAAAACGCAAAAAAGCCACAAAAACTCTCACCCAAAACATTAGTGTGTAATTAAAGTAGATGGGTAATATATTTCATGCAATACATAAGGGTAAAAAAAGAAATAACACTTGCTAACATCTATGAACTAAAAAAAAAAAATTGAAACTAAATAACAGTAATCAGATTACCTTTTTAACACTAACTTTAGCATTTATTTTGATTTGTACACTTTGATTTGTACACTTCATTGCAATTTATATAACAAATATACATTGCATTAGGTAAAACTATTTGACTAAACAGGAATAAGCACAAAAAACATCAACTATATGATAAGAGGGTAATTTAAATTTAATTTATCATGTATATATGTATATATATACATATATAAATTTGATAAAAATGGTTTCTTCATTTGGCAATCTAGACTGGTTCAATCAGAATAACAATTCTCAATGTGGAAATTGTGCGGCTTAGAAAAGTTTTCCTGACATTTTATTAAGTAAAAGAGAACTTAGTTTAAAACAATATGGGTCGTTTGCGCGTAACAATTTGATTCTATTATACGGATATTAGAGAAATGTATTTTGTGGATTTAAGCTTTCACTATACAATTTTCCAATTAGACGTTTCAATCACATGATATAGGGTATTAGACTTTGGATTTTCCTGTTCTTTTCCTTCAATTCTAACTAATAAGAGACTGGTGAGAGGATTAGCAATCTTCCATTTCCCTGTAT
Source organism: Ambrosiozyma pseudovanderkliftii (assembly GCA_003707895.3). Taxonomy (NCBI): domain Eukaryota; kingdom Fungi; phylum Ascomycota; class Pichiomycetes; order Pichiales; family Pichiaceae; genus Ambrosiozyma; species Ambrosiozyma pseudovanderkliftii. The sequence continues at coordinate 140,950 of PPLW03000038.1, forward strand.
GGTGTATGTAGGTAAAGAAAAGAAAGAAAACAAAAAAAAAGAAAGTTTTTCTTCTTCTTCTTCTTCAATTTACAGGTGCTTGTTTCTACTTTTTTTCCTTCTTTAACTAGTGTGGTGGTACAGTAGTAATCTTTCTCAAATAATTTCCTTTTTCGTTTACTTTTGTTTACACAATAGGTGGGACTTGATTCTTTGGGTTACAGTGGATTGAATATTTAATTTTTGGAGGTGCAACTTGCAGTAAAGCAGCAAGCTAGATACATGTTTGTGTTTACATACAACTGCATTTGGCCATATTCACGCTGCTTTAACTACATCACAACAGTTATGTAGAAAGTGGCTGGAAAAAATGTATTACGCACGTAAACAAATAGTGTGGGTTTTTGTTTCTTTGAATCAGGTTATGTTATGAATACACAGAGTTTTTTTTTTTGTTATTTCCTTCTATTAGTCTCTGGATGTGCTAGTAAGGAGATGTTCACGGTAATCAAGCCGAGTTGATATTTCCTTGATATTTCCATTAATATATCAAACAAAAATTTTGATAGGTCTACTGACTATTTATTCATGGTCTTATTGTACTAATTGTTCATATTGTATTTGTTCTATTGTTTTCTTTTTCTTTTGGTATTGTTTCTGTTTTTTAGAACGCAGAGAAAAAAAAAAAATAGTAATTTAGAAATGCAGTGCATCATGCATCGTGCATATTACATAAAATTTACCCGTAGGGAAATTTTACTTGAGCGAACTTTGATAAAATATTACATACACATTTACAAAACAAATTTCGAGAGTACTTTTGTTGGTTTAAGGATGTTCAGAAATTTGGCATCACATAGCATCACATAGCATCAAATTTGATGTAGTTTTGACCTTGTTCAAACAATTGATGCAATGCTCCTTGTTTCTTTAATAGCTTTACACCTTTATTTCTTCACTTTCTGTGTTCTGCTTCCAATGCTATCCACAATCAATGACATCAATTTCCACATCCACATCCACATTCACATTTGCATCAATCAACTTAGGTACAAACTGTTTGTTAAGCATGTGGTTGTCTGCTTTTTGGGTTGTCGGTGTGTTGATTGGAAACCAATACTCTGTTGCATTGAATTCAGAGATATATTTAAAGGCTGGTTTTTCCAATTGATTTTTCTTTCCTTCACTCTCCGTAATCAACAATAAGTATAAGTAAAAGAAAGTAGAACAAGTACAGTTAGTTATTGGCTTTATTTTTTTTCTTTTCTTTCAATTTACTATTTGACACTCGCTATTCAAACTGAACATAATTGATAACAAACTACCTTGAAAAAAATGAGACTATCGTTAGCTGCCAAGGTTTTAAGTAGCTTAATACCTTTATTCAATGTTGCCACAGCATATAATATTATCAGTTCTGGTGTTCGTGGTGGTACATCCGATGGTTGTGCAATCACTGGTGACTTAGAGCCTGGTTTCAGAGTCAGACTTTTCTCTTACCCTATTGATGACCATGTTCAATTCAGTTCCTTACCATTCTACGGTTCCGATTACACCACTGGTAAATTGTACGGTACCACCACTGGTGTCTTCGATCCTAACTTTCAAATCAACCCTCCAGTCTCTGAGACTAACACTTACCCAGGTACTTTATACGGTGTCGATATCTTGGAGACTAACTTCGTCGCCGAATACACAGGTTTCTTCTTACCAGCTACCACAGGTTTGTACACTTTCTCCTTGAATGGTATCGATGATGGTGCTATGGTTTGGTTCGCCAAGGGTGCCTTTGACTGTTGTCAAGCCAATGTGTTCCCAGACCATAACGAAGACGAACACCTTATGTACGTCACTAAGCCATATTTGGTTGACACTCAATCTATCACTGCTACTGTTTACATTGAGGCTGGTTACTACTTCCCAATGAGAATTGTCTACGTTAACATTCAAACTGATGCTATTTTGAACTTTGACGTTGAAGATCCTTCAGGAAACCAGGTTGACTTCAAGGAAACTATCTGGCAATACATTAGTCCAGATGACCACCACAGTAACTGTCAATCTCATACTGTTCCAGTTCCTTCTTCATCTTCATCTACTAAGCCATCTCCTTCTCCATCTCCTTCTTCTTCCTCTTCCACCAAGCCTAAGCCGACACCATCTCCATCTCCATCATCATCTACCAAACCAAAACCATCCCCATCTCCATCATCTTCTACTAAGCCAAAGCCATCTCCATCTCCATCTCCATCTCCATCCCCATCTCCATCTCCATCTCCATCTCCATCTCCATCTCCATCTCCATCTCCATCTCCATCTCCATCTCCATCTCCATCTCCATCTCCATCTCCATCTCCATCATCATCAACAAAGCCAAAGCCAAATCCATCTTCTTCTCCTTCCTCATCAACGAAGCCAAACCCATCCACATCCCCATCTACCAGTCCAAAACCAAAACCATCTTCTTCGTCTTCCTCTGCTTCAGTGCCACCTTTCCCATACTCTAACTCCACTACATCTGGTTTCTCCACCACTCCACCAGGTCCAGAGCCAACTACTATCACCACTTCCACCACTCCACCAGGTCCAAACCCAGAGCCAACTACCATCACTACCACTATTACTCCACCAGGTCCAAACCCAGAGCCAACTACTATCACTACCACTGTCACTCCACCAGGTCCAAATCCAAATCCGGAACCAACTACAATTACTACAACGGTTACTCCTCCAGGTCCAAACCCAGAGCCAACTACTATCACCACTACTATAACTCCACCTGGTCCAGAGCCAACTAGTCCAACTGAACCAACTAGCCCAGTTGAACCAACCACCATCACCACTACCACTACTCCACCTGGTCCAGAGCCAACTAGTCCAACTGAACCAACTAGCCCAGTTGAACCAACCACCATCACCACTACCACTACTCCACCTGGTCCAGAGCCAACTAGTCCAACTGAACCAACTAGCCCAGTTGAACCAACCACCATCACCACTACCACTACTCCACCTGGTCCAGAGCCAACTAGTCCAACTGAACCAACTAGCCCAGTTGAACCAACCACCATCACCACTACCACTACTCCACCTGGTCCAGAGCCAACTAGTCCAACCGAGCCAACTAACCCAGTTGAACCAACCACCATCACCACAACTACTACTCCACCTGGTCCAGAGCCAACTGAACCAACTACAACCAGCCCAGCTGAACCAACTGAACCAACTACAACTAGTCCATCCGAACCAACCAATCCAACTGAACCAACTGTTCCTACTGTTCCAACTATTTCCACATCGACTTATAATCCAACATCTAGTCAACCTGAACCATTTGAAGGTATGGCACCGGCTGCTAAAACTTTATCCCTCGGTTCATTAATCATCGCATTGTTGACATTCTTCGCTTAAAAGTTGAAATTTATTAATTGCCCTTACTTCCTTCCATCACACATGGTAATGTATTCTTATTATTTTTTTTTTCCTTCATATACCAAGTTCATGATTATCACTTTACCCGTTTTGTTCTTCAATAATGCGATTTCGCATTAAATTGAATCTTTCTTCTTTATTTTATTCTTAACGTTTCTTTCCACCTTACCTCTACATCTACATCTACATCTACCCCTACCCTGACTGTGATTCTAGAAAATATTTGTCTTCGAACTTTTTCGAATCTTAAGGTTAAGGGTAATGTGGGTTAACATTAATTTTTTTTTCCTCTTCCTTCTTCTCCTCTTTCTTTATTTCACATATTCTTATTTCCATCATTATCATCTTCATAATAATAATAATAACAATAAAAAAGTAAAGTATCTTTCTCTTTTGATTTTAACTTTTGTGAGAAGAATTTTTTCTTTGTCTTTCTTCCCCCCCTTTAAATTCGACCAAAGCTTAGAATTAAACTTTTGCAAAAGTTTAATTCCCAAACAAAAGAAACGACTTCCGTTGCTTTATTCTCTTAAATACATCTACTTTGTCGTTACATTTCTCTTTGTGCGTTTTTTTTTTCTTCTATTTATTAAAAGAAGAATAAGAAAAACAGATAAATGAAAACGAAAGAAAAAGAATAAAATACGATCAAGGGAAAAACTGGTCAAAATTTATATATAATGTAGAATAAATGTATGATACAAAAAGACGTTGTAAGTGTGGGGTTAAAATGTTACATATAAAATACCTACACAAACATAAGAGCGCCAACACAGAAAGAACAAAAAAGAAACAAAAACAAAAACAAAAAACAAAACAAAACTTGATCAAAATAACTAACACGCTTAACGAAACAGGAAACAAAGACAAATAAGTGCCACAACGAAATGGATCAAATATTACATATAGTCGAAAAAGGCGACAAAAGTCACGACTAAAAAGAATAACATTTCTTTTTAAAAATGCGTTGTCGACTTATTTTTATAAAATTGTATTTTTTTTGTGGCTGGTTAAAACATTTAGCCTCATTTTTTTTAAATATTGAAATCCGGATGATTTGTCCTTATTTCGAATTTTTAAAAATGTTTTTTTAAATTGTAATTTACTGAAATGTTTGTGAATTTTTAAAAAACATAAAACACCCCATAATAATTACGCCCGGTGGGGTCATATACGGTCCCCGGTAAAGTTTACTGTGGCCTGTATAATTTACTATCACTCTTAACTATTACAGATTTTTAAAAATGTTAACTATTGCTAAATCATATAGTTACAAACTAAAAATTTGTTAATTATATAAATGATTGTTCATTACTAGAAGGTTTGTTCATTACTAGAATGATTGTTCATCACTAGAATGATTGTTCATTAGTAGAATGATTGTTAGTTACTAGAATGATTGTTCATTACTATAATGATTGTTCATTAGTAGAATGATTGTTAGTTACTAGAATGATGGTTCATTACTAGAATGATTGTTAGTTACTAGAAGGTTTGTTAGTTACTAGAATGATTGTTCATTAGTAGAATGATTGTTAGTTACTAGAATGATTGTTCATTACTAGAAGGTTTGTTCATCACTAGAATGATTGTTCATTACTAGAAGGTTTGTTCATTAGTAGAATGATTGTTAGTTACTAGAATGATTGTTCATTAGTAGAATGATTGTTCATTAGTAGAATGATTGTTAGTTACTAGAAGGTTTGTTAGTTACTAGAATGATTGTTCATTAGTAGAATGATTGTTAGTTACTAGAATGATTGTTAGTTACTAGAATGATTGTTCATTACTAGAAGGTTTGTTCATTACTAGAAGGTTTGTTCATCACTAGAATGATTGTTCATTAGTAGAATGATTGTTCATAACTTAAATGATTGTTCATTACTAGAATGATTGTTAGTTACTAGAATGATTGTTAGTTACTAGAATGATTGTTAGTTACTAGAATGATTGTTAGTTACTAGAATGATTTGTCGGTATATAAACGATTGTCAATCAGAATTACTTTTAGGGGAATATCTGTGAATGAACTTTTGTATCGTCTTTAATTCCTTATTAGTAGATAATATA